>MU223945.1:148921-171450 GCA_018584345.1 Thuja plicata
ACAAATGACAAATAATAGGTTTTTTATTATTTTTGTTTGGGAAAATTGAATTTATTCATTACCAAAATTAATATAGACCAATCAAATCAAAGAAAAATAAGATTTAAATAATCAAGAGAAATAAAAATATATATATAAACTATAGAAGTTGCATTTAATTTTTTAAATTTTGTAATATGATTGGTTAATCTAAAGGCAGGAACTAATAATTGTATTAATATATGTCTAAAGTTTTAGAAAAATTTGAGAGAACAATTAGGATATGACAATCTAAATGCCATCGCTTACGTCATTCGCGAGATAAAGTAGATTTTAAAATTAAAAAGAAATCTTTAATGAATTCTAGTTTGACCTCATCACTTAAAAATATTAGGTGAATGAAAACGATGTACTCTCTCCTATTATGCACCACAAAGCATTTTGGTATAATGTCGAACTTTCATTTTGTTGCTATAGATGATTAATAATGATATAGTGTGATCTCACTTTATTTAAGTATTAGTTTTACAATATTTTATTTTGTTGTCATATAGTATCTATTAGTCAAAATCATTTATATTTTTATATTGTAAGTGTTAGTTTTACAATATTTTATTTTGTTATCATATAGTAGTAAATGACTTTTATATCTATTAGTCAAAATCATTTATATTTTTATATTTAGTCCATGCCCTTATAGGCAGAGAACTATTGTTTTCGGTTGAGCACCAAATTATTAATTTTTCAAAATCAAGGATAAATTTTGGGTTTTTTGGCATAAGTTTTACATAGTTTGGAATGTCTACATTTCATAAATAGTTCTTTTTGCTATTTAGTGAAATTAGCTGATTAGCCTACAATAATTTTCCTGGTGGTTATTCAAAAATTTTATGTGGAAAATAGGGGGTAAAAAGGAATCCAGATGTGATGTGTTTGTAATGCATTTACTCGGTGGTGCGTTGTTTTAGATGTGGCATTTAATAGATAATGAAATATCACCCGCGGAGTTAAATTTGATGGGATTTGTTTTAGCTTCCATTATTTGCATATTGGTATGGACAAGTGAGGTCTGAGCAAGTGTCGACGACGAGTTTTCCAGGTATGGTGATTATTTTTTTCCTTTTGTTGTTGGGTTTATCTCTAGCATAACTTGTTGTTCATGAAATGGTTTATCTTTGGTTCTTGGTTTAGCTATGCCCAACCGAATATGTTTAAGTAGTTGTAAAAATTTGTTAATGGTGTAAATAAAAGTATGGATTAGAATTGTTCGCATGGACCATAACAAGATGGGTTTCATATCTTTGTGCAAATGCAGATTCTTGTTCAATTTGTTGTGCAATTTTGAGCATCCACAATGGTTAGTATGTGACTTTTACAAGTTTTATAGTGAGCCAAACTTCTAGAAAGTGGCTAAGGCTTTATGGGTTTTTTGTATTCTTTTGCTATGTGTTTGTTTGAACCCAACACAATGCTTGGTTTTCTTATGGCCAACTAAGTGTGATCAAGTATTGCTAGGCACCCAATTCAGTGCAAATGTATTGTAGGTCTTCGTTGAAATAAGGTTTTGGTTTCACAAGTTTTTTTGTATTCTTGTGCTATGTGTTTGTTTGAACCTGACATAGTGCCAAGCTTGAAGTTTAAGTTGTGGTTTCTTAGGAGCATAGAAAAAAAGTGAATGCTTGTGATTTCAATCTTTTTTGTAGTTTTGGAAGCATTTTGTTAAATTTGTTCAAATTTAAAGAATTAGGGTTAGGTTTCTATGTTTTAGGTTTTTTGTTAAATTTGTTAGAATTGAAAGAATTAGGGTTAGGTATCTATGTTTTGTTAAATTTGTTGGGATTTGTTTCAGCTCCCATTATTTGCATATTGGTATGAACAAGTGAGGCCTGAGCATGAGGTGACGAAGGGTTTTCCATGTGTGATGATTATTTTTTTGCTTTTGTTTCTTGGATTATCTCAGGCATAACTTGTTCACGAAATGGTTTATGTTTGGTTCTTGGTTTATTAGCTATGCTCAATTGAATATATTTAATCAGTTGTAAAAATTTGTTACGAAGAAAAGTGTGGATTAGAATTGTTCCCAGGGACCATAATGAGATGGTTCTCATATCTTTGTGCAATTGCAAATTCCCGTTTATTTTTTTGTACAATTTTGAATGTCCACAATGGCTAGTTTGTGAATTTTATAGGTTCTGTAGTGAGGAAGACTTCTAGTAAGTGGCTAAAATAAGAGGGGTTTTACAATTCAGTGTAGTTGCAGATCTTTGTCGAAATTGGGTTTTGATTTTGTGGGTTTTTTGTATCCTTTTTCTATGTGTTTGTTTGAACTTGATGCAATGCTTGGTTTTCTTATGGCTAGCTAAATGAGATTGAGTATGGCTAGGCACCCAATTCAGTGTAGTTGCAGGTCTTTATAAAATTGGGTTTTAGTTTCGTAGGTTTTTTGTATTCTTATGCTATGTGTTTGTTTGAACCCGACACAGTTCTTGGTTTATTTATGACCAATTGATCGTGGGTTTTTTTTTTACTTGTGCAGATTTGAACTTAAGACCTCTCAATTGGGAGGCTTTGCAACTTATTGTTGCACTATGGGGTCATCCCCGATTGTGGGTTTTTACTTTTGGTTTGATATGCTCTTATTAAAATATCACCCAATTTTTTTTTTGGTTCAGGATGGCTACACGTGACTTTTACAAGCTTGAATTCTAAGTTGTAGTTTCTTAAGAGCAGAGAAAAAATTATGAATGCTTGCGATTTCGATCTTTTTTTTGGTTTTGGAAGCATTTTGTTAAATTTTTTAGAATTGAAAGAATTAGGGTTAGCTTTCTATGTTTTGGATTTATATTTTTGTTTTTGTTTTTTCACATATGAAGGTTTATTCAAAATAGCTGAAGGAAGCACTTGCAATGATAGTCTGTGTACTTTTTCTACCCTAGATTTGTCTATATCTCTTAGGGATTTATATCTCAGTGAAAATGCACATGCACCATATTATTCATTTCATAATTTTAATGCCTTTGTGCACAAAGATAAAACCAAATTTAGATTGGTGTTTTTTGTACTATCAACTTCTACTACCAAACCATTTTCCACCTAAAATAAAAATTTGATGTTTTGTCCATGGATTAGTATTTTTTTTTTAGAAGAGTATTTTCCCAATTTTATTATTGAGGGTTAATATGTTCTATGCAAGTAGTAACGGTTAAGGTTAAAAAAAGCTTCACTATTTTCGTAATATTCAAGTTTTAGAAAATTATTAGTCCCTGCCCCTATAGATAGGGAACTAATGTTTTCAGTTGAGCACCGACCTATTAAATTTTTGAAGTCGGGGATAAATTTTTGGGACATTTGCTATAGTTTTTATATAGTATGGGACATCTACACTTCAAAAATATTATTTTTTGTTATTTTGTAAAATTTGTTGATTGATCGACTATAATTTCCTAGTGTTTTTTTTTTAATTTTATGTGGAAATTTGGGGAAAAAGGACTCCACATGTGCTATGTCTATAATACATTTACTCGGTGATGCATATCTAAATTCATAATTCTTTTTTCTAATTTTGATATTTTGCATGAAAGAATGAAATAGAAAAAAGTCAATCGTCATAGGCCAAGGATCGAAAAAATAATATTTTTAAAATGTAAATGTTGCATACTGTATAAGAACTATAGCACACAACCCACAATTTATTTCTAAATTGGAAAAAATAATAGGCACAAATTGTACATAAGTCATTTTATCAAGGTGACTATGACAATGAATAGTCGAAACAACAAAACATTCTAACTGCATATGGAAAACAAATTTTATACCTTCCTATGAAACAACTTAGCAAGGGCCAAACAACGCCTAAACCAAAGCATTTTTTAATTTGCTCTTCATTTTATGGGTGTTTTGCATTTTTTTTCTATGTATTTCTTTGAACCTGATCCAATTATAGGATTTCATATAGCTAACTGAATATGATTGATTATAACTCAAAATAGTATAAAAAAATTAAAACCGCTAACACATATTGAACTATGCATAGGTCAACCAAAAACTAGGCATAAAACATTTTAACATCCAAGAAATAATAATGAACATGTTGAAGAGAACGATATATACCATATGTAAACCAAGCAATAAAATAAGAAAAACCACCCACCATATCTCAAAACCCTCGCTTAGTCTTTTCTTGGGTTTTTGTATGCTTTGAGCACAACAACACAAATAATAGGAGGTGACACAAATCCCATCAAATTTAACTTTTTTGGGGATATTTTGCCATCTATTAAATGTCACATCTAAAATAATGCAAATGGTATAGATGCTAGAATTTGGATTGGGCTCTAAGATAGAGACAATTATGAAAAATAGATGATTTTCAAGGCAAAAGTTGTATAAATTATTTTAGCTTGATGTGACATTCACAATGAACACTTGAAACATTGCTTATATCAGTATGGTTTGAGTGCAATTTGTAAATCTATTTGTCATATTTTTCCCTTATGCTTTACGGTTGTTGTTTGTTGTGGGTTGTAAACTTTTCAAAGACCATAAAGCAATTTGTCTTCAATTTTCTTTGGTTTGAATTGCTATGCAAGAATGTTACAGTTATTGCTTTAATGTGAAATTGTTATGTTGCGTTGTAAATGGACTAGATCATATTCAAATAAATACATGGAAAAAGGATACAAAAACTCAAATGGAGAAAAAAATTAAATCTAAGAAGGTTTAAAGGCAATGCTTTGTCAGTGCAAAACACAGGCATTAACATTCAAAGAACTAATCTTGCATGGTTGTTTATATTTATCTGTGACAATCTGGATTACTGTAATTAGTTAATTAAGTTGCTAAGAATTATAGCATATGCGATTTGATTATTTCTATTTATTTCGTTTAGTTATAATTGGAGCTGATATAAGGTCATTGATTTTGTCTATTGAATAACATGTAACTGTTTTTGTTCATAGTTTCAATGTCATAAATCTAGGAATACTTTTGATTAAGAAACAATTAGCTTATAATCCTTTTGAAGTTCATAGGCAAATGAAAGAGTCAAGTCAATAGACTTAAACCAAGAAAGAGTGAAAAAAGTCAAAGTACTTGCAATATCATATTAAATGTGTTAGTAGACACAAGAAACATGAACTATTTCATGGATGTGGTCAATTTTTTTGTCCTAATTCTTAATGATTAAATTCTTAAAAACAACTAGTTTCCACTTTTTATTGGTAATATTGTTGGTAGTATTCTCAAAATTTAACTATTAAGAATCAAGAAAGAAACCATTCAAAAAAGTTTTTAGAATTTGTATATGTCTTATCCATTGCATATCAGTTGTGAAATAGATCATGTGCCTTGTCTCTGCTAACATTCTTTTTCACAATGTGGGCAGATGCACAGGAAACACATGGCAATATGCAATACAGTTGTGTGAATGCGAGTTTACAATTCATGTCTTCGGCTATAGGCATTATAAATTATTTATTTTTCCCAATTTATGTGTTTAATATGCACTTACGATTAGCTAGCAACATAATACTAGGCTTATGCCTTTTAAAATCTAAATGTCTTTTCAATTCACTTTATTTATAGATTGAATTTCAAAATTTTACAATGACTTTTCTATGCCAATGCATTTTGCATGAATGACAAAAAACAATTGCATTCCTTATGCTAGAGTATTTTTGTATGGTCTGATCTAAATTCACATGTGTAGGTGCATTTTGACAATAACAAAATATCATTAGGCCAAGACAGGAATATCATTGCTTGCGCTGATCCTTTTCTTATTCTTGCAAGTAGATCTGTGAAAGAAAGCAGAGTTGCGATCACCCTCCTTCAACCACTAAACATGAGATCATTGCTTCCAAAATACTTCCTCATTGTCCATGACTTCCTTCCAGTTCTTCCTAGTAGCTTCCTCATCCATATGAAGGTTCGGGGAGAGGTCAACAGAAGACAACCTTTGTTGGAGGATCTCAAGCTTCCCAGAAAGAGCCTTCTTGGTTTTGAATATATCCCCAAAATTGGTTTTGCTCCACCCTTTGACAACTCCCCTAATAATCTCAAGTTTTTTTGCATCTCGGAACATAGTAGAACCCCTCACCGGGGTGGACCACCAATGCATGACCTTCTCATGGAAATTAGATTGGGAAGCCCACATAATCTCGTATCTGAAGGGGTTAGGGGTAGGGCACTGATTTTCCACCCATTTTAGCAAGAGTGGGTTGTGCTCTGAGGTTGTCTTGGGAAACACAACCAAAGAGGAGGTAGGTCCCAAGTCCTAGGAGGATGAGACCAGTAAATGGTCAAGGCGTACCTAGATGAGGTGACAACCCTTCCTATTATTGGACCAAGTGAGGGGGTTACCAGCCAATTCCATATCATAGAGACCATTGTTGCTGACAAAGCTAGAAAAATATCCCATGTCGTCATTGTAGTCCATCAATCCTCCAAGATTTTCAAAGGGGAAAGGGGGGGAGTTTAAGTCGCATGCTGCCATGATTTTGGAGTCCTTAAGAGCTAGGAAACATGAGGATAGCTCATCCCACACCGCACTCCTCCTAGGGCAGGTGTTGTGGGCATAAACATTGAAGCAGTGCCACTGTGCCTTAATAGTGAAAGTAATCGCAAGGTAGTGTTGGGAGAAAATAAGGGCATCACACGTAACATGTAATATATTCTAGAGGGTGACAATGCCCCCGATGCCCCTATCACCTTTGAGTGGTAGAAAAGGGCCCTTGGCCATAACCTCCTCGCCAAAATCTCAAAATTAGCATAAATCATCTTTACCTCTTGCAGCAACAGGATGTCCACCCTGTAGTCATTAATATATTGTTTAATAGCATATTGTACAGGAAAGAAAAATAATTTCTTACCTTTTTGGCTTAGGTTGAGGGTGAGTTGCCTTCCCGCAAAAATCTCCCTTGCAACACTCTTTTGTCTTCTGGCCCTTTTAGAGGGTCTTCCCACCCTTGACTCAACACCAGCATCCACCTTCTTGTTCCCAGTTTTTCTTTGTTGTGTTTTCCATTCAGCCTCCTCTTCAGCCAACATGCCCAGCACCTTAGGTGTTAGGACGGGGTCAGGCATAGCAATTGAGGAGAGAACACCCAGTATAGGGCACACATCCAACCTAGAAGCTTATTCACTGCAAGGAGAACCAGGTAGTGGTATCAAGAGAACCATGGGGTGTCAGCCCAAAATTTTAGCAGCATCAGAGGCCATCTCCAGTAGTAGGCACACAATCTTCTCACCTGTAGTGGTAGTACTAGGCGGTATTTCACCATCTTCAAACTATATTGTTAACTATTTCAAATTAAAAAAATAAAATTCAAATATAAAATTAATTCCTTCTATGACATTTATATCATTTTAAATAAAAGTAAGCAAATTATCTGAAACCCTCGGAATGATAGAGAAGAAAATGAGAAGGGTCATCATTGTTGTAGATAATGTAAAGATCTAGTGCATGGGAACAAAGTAAATAAATAAACCATAATTTAATATTATACTGTTATTCTTTCAATTTATTATTGAAATGGGAAATGTAATACATTTTCCAAAATAATTCACTGAAACATATATTTACAATAATCCAACATAACAACCAAACAAATCTAAAACAAAATAAAGTAATGAGGATGAGCCTTTCAACCTTATGCATAAACATATGACAATAATAAAATGAACAAAATAAAGTAATGAGGATGAGCTTTTCAACCTTATGCTTAGACATATGACAATAGTAAAATGAATAGAAAAGAATTACCAAAATGGAAAAGTGGGCTCTTATTGAAATCCGCATAGTGTCTTAAAATGTAAATTTATGGTGAAGTTCAAGGAAGTTACATGGCAACCTTCTCGTTGGACCCCACCAAAATGGTTGTTGTCTTATTTAAATATTGATATTTGCACATGCGCATGTTCCCATCCTATTTCTCTCATCATTTAACAACGAAAAAGTGGCTTTTAAAAAATAAATACATTGAAAAGTATACAAGTTTTACGGTGCTTCACAAAATTTTCAGCATTTGTTCTTCATGATCTGCATATTTTGTGGTCGAAAACTACAAAAAAAATTCCAAAAAAATAGAATATTTTCGTGAACTTGAAAAAAAAAGTTTGACTCTTTTATTTGTCTTTGGTGCATTTTACATGGAGCTTAGACATTGTCGTAATTTACTATATATTGTAGCCTAGATCATCCGACGGTCAAGATAGGTGCAATCATTTTGTACTGGTATATAGGAAATATTGGTCGTCGAAAGTTAGCCAGGGCATTTCAAATAAGAGACACCTTCAGCCTAATAAATATGACTTAATTTGATGATCAGATTTGTGTGTCTAAAATAATAAACTCCATGATTGTCTCCCCAATTTAGAGGCTCTCTTTTGGTCATACTTGGATCCCTATAATTAAACAAATTAGATTTGAAACATGGATTCTCCATTGAAACCTTTTTTGTGCGTACAACATCATTTCTAAATAGCCTACAAATGTACCTCACATGCCACACCAATCTATACAAAGCATTCTCTAATTAACTTTCCACATCTCTTAATCTTATTCATTACACACCAAGATTGATTGCTTCTGCATCTCTTAGTCCTATTCATTATACACCAAGGTTGATATCCGACATGTATTTAAAAGAATTGGATACGCCACCCTCTTTCCCATTCAAAAATAATTTTGATATGCTACAAAATCCAGTTGAAGATTTGATCTAGAATCAACTAAATACCCGACTCATAAAAGTATATACCTTAAATTTATCACTTGTGTCATCCATTACAAAACATTCATTACTTGCGTCATCCATGGCGCGTGTCAGTGATGCCTACGAACACTAACTTATATAAGTATTTCACACATCCTCTCATTCTTCAACATAAGCATAAGAAGAGATTGAAGAGAGATTTGAAGTATCCGTAATAATGGCGGTGCCACCATAGGTGCATACAAAGTAATGTTTAATAGGCCTAGATGTGACACCACATATTTGATTGCTTTTTTTAAAAAAAAAATTTAGAAGAATCATTTTGGAGATATGTATTAACATGACACTTTTAGTGCACTGCTATTGGGCTCATTTTGTCCACCTATTGTCGCATGTATTGGAACCCCTATCCACTATTGGTCCCTCACCACTAGACAACTTTTCCACTAGGCATTGAAATTTGTTGCTATATTTTATTCAATTGAAATGTTATTAGTACATTTCTCTCATTTTTAATTTTTTTTTCTATTTATGGTTTTGAGACACTAAACAAGACTCATGGCCATGTTCTATGTTCTCTTAGCACTATTCACTTAGTCATTAAAATGTATTTGTTGTCCACTTACTATAACATGTATTGAAACCCATATCCAGGATTATTCCCCTACCCTAAATAACCTTTCCATTGGACAAAAAAAGTAAGTTGTAATATTTTATTCAGTTGAAATAATATAATACATTTATCAATTTATTTATTTACGGTTTTGAGACTTTAGACAAGACTCATGGTCATGTTGTTCTAAGTTCCTTTGGCACTATTCACCTACTCACTAAAAAGACTCCTCTTTCATTGTTCACTAACTACAACATGTATTGGAACTCCTATCCACTACTAGTAGCACAACCACTTCCATAATTTAGGCTTTAAGGTGGATTTATCTTCCTCTATATCAAGGGACATCTCTACTAAGGAATAGTCTGGTACATAATTATAAAGGTTTCCATTTATTTTTATTGTATTGATAGCCTATTGATTTCAACTTTTTTGAGGTCATGTATTACTTTTTTTCTTTTAATATTGTTTAAAACTTTATTAAAAATCTTTTACTATATTTTTTTTTGAAAATTTGGTTGTATGATTTAACTAATAATTTTAATAAGTGACATTTTCTTAAAAATTTATATATTTTACCAACTACACTCATCCTCCTTTGTCATAAAATAATTTCAACTTGATTTTCTCTTTTTTAATTTTCTTATGTTTGGGACTACTAATGATTCATTTTATAATAATTTGGTGCTTAGGTTCAAGTGGAGTGGACCTTATGGACTAGATATGTTGAGAAAGAAATAGTTCCAACATGCAAGTATGTAGTTTTCTAGAGTAAATGTTTTCATCTAAAAGAGTTGTATTCTAACACTTTAGTTTCATTTGTAGGGAGTTGGTATTGGAATTGTTCCATATAGTCCATTAGGACGTGGTTTCCTATCTTATGGAGAAAAGATAATAGAAATCTCAGGAGATAAAGATTATAAAAAGGTATTATCTATTTCTTTAGTGTCTCATTATTTGTTCTAATCTTTTAATTTTTCCCTTTAGTGATGACTATTAAATAATAAGATTTCTCTTTATTTTCTAATACTAGCTATTATTAACCAATATTTTGACTACAAATCACCAGTGCTTGAAACTCTTATATTTTCAACAACAAAGTTGTGTGTTCTATTCTAACCAAGAATAGGTTCTTTTAGATTTTAATAAATTATATTGCACCTCTATTAGTTTGTTTGAGTAAATTACAAAGTAGACACTTTGGTTTTGTTCTTTTGCTAAGGATCCATATCTACAAGTAGGATATTTTTAGTTCATCCTTTTATAATGTTTTTTATTAAGGAAAATAGGTTTTGATGGGTGCCTGAAACCCTACAGTAGAAATAAAAGAGTACTAAAGCATATAATCATTATAGACCAAACATCATAAAATATTCAAAACAAGCAAAGCAGTCAAAACAACAAAAACCAGGATCCCATATCCAAAAAGCCAGGAACAAAAACTAGGGTCCCCTTCAGGCTATATCTCTAAGAATCTTTGTCGCCTTGATCTGGAGCTCTGTCATCCTTCCAGCAGCTTCTCAGATTTTGGCTAACTCCTTGTCAGCTCCCTTGTCTGCTTTATTCTTTGCATCATTTCCTGTTCTTTTTTCTTTATCTTCTTGTAGGAGTTGGTTCCTATCTCCTTGCTTCTACCTTTCCTTTGTATTACCTGTCTCCTCTTGGAACTTATCTATGATCACCTTGATATTGTCATTTGATGCTTTTAGAATATTATAACTTTTCTCTGCAATTTTGACCATTGTAGCTTCTATGCTTTCAATTCTCTTCTTCAGTTCAATTACCCTGCTGTCCAGCTCTCTGTCCTCTGCTATGTTTTTATTGTTGTTGATAATGTTTTCCTTCTCCATCCTATCCATCCTCTTTTTTAGGTCATCAATTTTGTAATAGGTCCATTTTGTTGTTCTATAACTGTCTATTGCGTTGTTTTTTGCATTATTAAGCACATCCATTTGCGGGATTTCCTTTTCACTGTCACTGAATATCACCATAGCAGGGTCAATCAGTTCTTCCATCTGTATTCTTCCCTCTTTGTTTTCCTTAACTAGGGTCTTTACCAATTCTCACTTAATGCCCATTTTGGCCGAGACTGAGTCAAAGTTTTTCCAAACAACTTTTTTATTTTTACCTGTGATACTACAGGTGTACTATTCTTCCCCATACTCTGCAAAGCTCTGGCTGATATTCTCCTCTTCATTTTCCATACCCCGATTTCCTTCTTTTTTGACATTCTCCTCTTGTGTCTCATCTTGACTGGCCTGTTTTTCCTCCTTTGTTTCCAGTTTTACTCTTTTGGATCTCGTGACCCTCTTCCCCGAGTTATCCTCCTCAATCTGAGTCAGAATCTTTATAGTGATCTCCCTTTTTATTTCCTTCTTCCCTTTCTTCTTCAATTTAGTTTCTTCTCCCGCACTCTCATTCCCCATTTCCATGCCTTCGTCATCCTCATTGTATTCCTTGTCCAAAGAGACTTCAAAGTGCTGTTTTAAACTCTCTTTTTTAGCTCTGTGTTTTCTTTTCTCTATCTGAATAGGATGTTCCTCCTCTATCTCAGAGTGCATGTCTCTGTTATCCTCTGTATCAGAGGGGATGTATTCCTCCTCCGAATCCCTCTCAGAGGCCCCTTCCTCCTTGTCTTGGATTTCCTTACCTAGAGTATGGGCCTTGAAGTACTCATAAATCAAAAGGAGTAAGCCCTCATGGAAGGCCGGATTACTGATTTGTTTCTCCTTATAATCATTTATGTTTTTGTTAATAGACAAATACAGGTAGAAAGGGATGGAAATCTTGGGCCCATACCTGAAGTGGTTGAGGAGCACAAAATGGTGGGTGTTGATGCGGTCGAATCTGGTGTCCAGAGTGAGGTATTTGATTATCGCCCTCAACACAAAGTGCCACAGAGGTTTGATGGAGCTCGGGTGATAAAAAGTGCCCTTCTTGACCAGAACTCATTTTTCGGCTTCATTTTTGATGAAATCCGTCAGGGATTTGCTAGAGATTTTCCTATCCCTATAGAATTTCTTTCCTTTGATAGGAATGCTTGTTACCACCGAAACAATTTCCTCAGTCACCA
The DNA here is from genome assembly GCA_018584345.1 of Thuja plicata. NCBI lineage: Eukaryota > Viridiplantae > Streptophyta > Pinopsida > Cupressales > Cupressaceae > Thuja > Thuja plicata. The sequence goes on from MU223945.1 coordinate 161,301, forward strand.
TGAATGTAACCCCATCGATTTTCACCTTGCCTTCTTTCCAGCTGTTAACTATCATCTTTGTTACTGATGGTTTCCACCCATGAAGGCGTTTGATGTAAGTGATCACTTCCCCTTTTCTCAGAATCTCCCAGACCTTTGATCTTCGGCGCCATTTCTCAGTTTCTCTCTCCGGCTCCCTCCTGTGTCTTTCTCCCACTATGTCTGCAACTATTTTGTTTCCTCTGTTTCTTGTGAGATCCCTTTGATTTGAAATGACGTTTATTTGGGGTTTTGAGAGCCTTCTCTTAGCCTCATAAATGTGATAAATGCTTAAATGCCGCCAAGTGTGCCGATGGGACCTTAGACTGATTTTCCCATCGCAACTTTCGTACTTTCACATCCTGCGGGGATTCTTTTTGCATATGTCTTTACACTCCATAATTACCCTTTTTGCTTTTGTCATAATAAGCCTTTAAAATTTTCAAGTCTGCCCGGGACCCGATCACTTTCCATGATGTTGGCAATTTTCAGCGGTAAGTGTTTTATATCATTCCATTGTTTAATTTCTTCATACATGACACCCATGTTTGCCAGCCTGTCTGCCACCTGGTTTGCTTCCCGGTAGTCATGTGCTATGTAGACCTGATCAAAAGACTTTAGAATTTGTATACATTCCTTTATTATATTCTCTATTGTCCAGGAAGGCCCGGTCTTTTCATTGAGACAGTCTATTATATTTTTTGAATCCCCTTCCACCCATAACTTCTTGATTCCCATTTCCTTGGCAAGCTTTAGAGTGTGATGTGTTGCACTAGCCTCTGCATAGTGGTTGGTTTGTGATCCTAGGGGCACTGAGATTGCTACAATTCCTTTTCCATGCGAGTTTCTGATGATTCCACCTGCCCCTGCCTTCCCAGGGTTCCCCTTTGCAGCCCCGTCAAAATTAGCTTTGAACCACCCTTACGGTGGTAAAGACCATCTACAACCAAGCCTTTTGTTGATGTTGTTTAGTCCTTTTGAGTGAGTAGATGTGCTATTGCGTTTGCAAATGGTGTGGTTTTCCTTAAGTGCATTAGCAATTTTCTGGGCTACCACCTTTGTCGGGGTGATCTTTTCCCTAAAGATCTTGTTGTTTCATTCCTTCCACAACCCCTAGTAGATGTGTGGCATAGCCCAGACCCAGAGATGATGGCCACTCCCCCCAAGATGCCGTTGCTCAAAAAGGTCAAGAGTGGTATTAGGGAAAACCCAGGATGTTTCAAAAAAAGATAGGAAATGATGTCATATCTTCCTAGAAAAATCACAATGGATAAATAAGTGGTCCACATTTTCACTATGCGATTTGCAAAGGATACATCTATTAGGAATGTAATGTCCCCTTTTGATAAGATTGTCCACTGTCAAGATGCGGTTTTGTAGCAGAGTCCAGAAAAATATGTTAACTTTGGGGATTATACCAGGAAACCAGGCCTTCACCCAAGCCATCCTTGGACTCCCCCCAAACTAGGACATCTTCATTTAGAGAGAGGGGAGTGTGTCCCAAATAGACGATAAGAGGTTTAAGGTCCTAGGACACTTTAATGAGATTGATCCAATTATTGTTAATTCTATAGTCATTGACTCTGCTGCCAAACCTGTCAATGCAATGTTCCACCCATCTATTGTAAGGCTCCAAATTCCATAGAGGTCCCTGTCTGAGCTAGTCATCATGCCAGAAATTAATCTTCTTACCATTACCAACTTTCCATCTCATTTTTGCGGTCAATATACCCGTGGTCTTCAGAATTCCATTCCATATATGGGAACCCTTCGGGTCGTAGTCTCTGCTAATGAATTGTTTGAAGGTTAGGTCAGCTGCATATTTTTCCTTCATGATGTCCCTCCATTCCCCTGTTGAATTGAAGATTCTCCAAATCTGTTTGGCTTGCAATGCTCTATTGAACTTCTTCAGGTGCTTGATCCCCAGGCCGCCATATTTTTTTGGCTTGTAGACTGTATCCCATGCCACCAACAGATATTTCTTGTTTCCATCTTTGTCTGCCCATAGGAAATTTCTCTGGATGGCTTCCAGAGAGTCCACCACCTTTGCCGGGATTGAAAATAGGCTAAGAGCATAGGTTGGGAGATTCTGAAGAGTGGATTGAATCAGAGTGACTTTCCCAGCCTGACTCAGGGTGATGCCTTTCCAGCCCACCAATTTCCTATTGAATCTATCTATAAGGCCTCCCCAAAAAGCCTCAGGGGGTTTGCTTCCAAGTCGAAGGCCTAGATAGGAAGCTAGAAAGGTGCTAATTCCACAGCCTAGAATGCCTGTCATTCTCCTCTGTCTGTCCTCAAGGGTATTGATGAAGAAAACTGAGCTCTTGTTCCAGTTGATAAGCTGCCCCATGGCATTGGAGTAGGAATTGAGAATGTTCCTAACATTTCTAGCCTCCTTCACTGAAGACTCCCCTCCCAGAATTGTGTCATCAACAAATTGTTGATCAATAAAAGTGAAAGGCCCAGAAGAGGGTTGCAGCCCCCTAATAAGCCCCCCGATCCTTTGATCATGAATAAACCTTCCCAAGAAATCTGCTAAAATGATGAAAAGGATAGGGGAGAGGGGGTCCCCTTGCCGAAGTCCCCGAGAAGATTTGAAGAATTCTAAGGGAGAGCCGTTCACCAAAACAGTGAAAGATGGGGTGGAAATCAACTGAGAAATGATCTTTAAGACCTTGACATTGAAACCAAAATCCCCCATGATTTTACTCAGGAAGGACCAGTCAACCCTGTCATAAGCCTTGGAGAGATCCAGCTTGAGCAGGAAACCTTCCCTCTTGCCTTCTTCCAAAGAGTGAATCACCTCGTGCACCACCATAATAGAGTCCAAAATTTGTCTACCGGGGACAAAACCTGATTGTTGGGGGGCTATAAGATCTGGGAGGGTCTTAAGAAGTCTGAGGGTTAAGACTTTCGAGATAATCTTATAAAAAGAGTTACACAGACTAATAGGCTTGAAATAATCAAAAGAGTCCGCACCTGGGATTTTCGGGATGAGAACAAGAAAAGTGGCATTGATTTCCTTGAGAAGACTTTTACATCCAAAAAATTCCTGGACCGCTTTGACAATGTCTTCTTTAATAATCTCCCAAAAATTCTGGAAAAAGAAAGACGGGAACCTGTCTGGACCCGGGGCTTTTTCTGCAGTAAAGACAAGACTGCTCTATGAATTTCAGCATGATTCGGGATCGCCAACATGCTCTTATTCTGGATTTCCGAGATCACCTTAGGGAGATATTGAAGTATATCCTCCTGATCAGTCTCGCTGAGGTTTAGCTCTTTAGAAAGGATTTGAGTAAAGTACCTAATGGCCTCATTTGCAATCTCCTTATCTTCCTCCAAAGTCTGATCCCCTTTCTTAATGACCTTGATTCTATTAGCCGTCCTGTGTTTCATGGTAGAAAGGTGGAAAAATCGGGAGTTTTTATCGCCCTCTTTTAGCCACACTGATCTTGACCTTTGCCTCCAATACATCTCCTTCTTAATAACAATGTTGTGAAGATCCGTCAGGATGTCTTTTTCAGCCCTGATTCTGTCCTCATCGTACCCATGATTTTGAGTCTCTTCTTGGATCATAGCCAACTCAGACTTAACCCTGTCTTTAGTTTGGAAGATGTTACCAAAGTCTCTTTTGTTCCATTTTCTGATCTCCATTTTAATGTTTTAAAGCTTCTTAGCCACTCTATACTGCACGGTCCCCTCCACATCTATGCCCCACCATTCCTTAATCTTAGTGAGGAGGTTGGGGTGGGTTGTCCACATCTTCTCAAATCTGAAGGGGAAAGCCTTTTTCCTATTAAGTTTTTCCAAATTGAGAGCAATCAGAGAGTGGTCCGAACCAAACCTTGCCAACGAGGATAGGTGGCACTAATACTGTTGCATCCAGTCCATAGAAATGAGGGCTCTATCAAGGCAAACTTAAATGCACTCTATTCCCATTCTCCTATTTGACCAGGTGAAGTTTCCCCCCCTAAATCCACATCAACAAGAGACAAGTCATTTATCAGATTAGCTAGGTGTTGCCTGCTGTCCAGATCCGGTGGCAAACCCCCAAACTTCTCAGATTCTAGAAGGGGGGTATTGAAATCCCCCATGATAATAATTTTTGGTTCGCTAATATTGGAGAACAGGGTACGAATCTTGTCCTAGAAAACAAGTCTAGTGTGCTTAGTGTTTGGCGCATAGATGTTCATAACAGCCCATCCCTCATGAATAGAGGGGTTGGTGAAGTGCATAATTAGGATATTACCCTCATTCCAAGAGATGTGGGCATTAAGGTTATCCTTCCAAAGTATCAGAAGGTCTCTAGAGGCTCTGTCCAAGTCGGTAGCAGCAATCTTCATACTTTTTCCAAAAGAAATGCCTGCAACTTTATCCTTTTTCATTTTAGTCTCTTGTATCAAAAAAATGTCTGGTCTGTGGTCTCTAATCATGTTTCTAATTATTTCTTGTTTATGGGCTCCATTTAGCCCACGTATGTTCCAAGATATGATCTTCATGCTTTCTTAAGAGATTCTTGGATGGTCCACTGGTACCCATCCGCAATATTTCTTTTTGCTTCATCCTTTCTGATTTGATACATGCTCTTCCTACCAGGAGTGTTTGACTTGCTTCCCATGTCTGCTTTAGCCCTGCTTCTTGTTGTTGTTGGAGAAGCTGGGGATGGTTCTCTGCTATTTTTATTTTTCACTGTTATCCATACTCCCTCATTGTCCTTTGAGGTATCTTTATAACTGTCAAAAAGAGCTTCCATTCTTGAGATTTGTCCCAGTGTTGAGGAGGAAACCATTTCCAAGAAATGACTTATTTTCCTTGGTGAAAAGAGATTGCTACTGCTGTCCTTTGGAATTTGGGGGAGGTATAGTTCCTGTCCCATATCATATCATCCCTCATCCTATGAGTCAGGGATGCAAGAGAGGTCAAAACTGGCCTTAGCAATCTCCCCCTCTTTTGTTGTCTCCCTTCCTTCCTTGTTGTTCGACCCCTTATCCTCCCCTGGATGAGTTTGGATAACTAAAACTGCTTCACTCTCTTTGCCTATATCTGGTTGGGCTATTGATTCCCCCTTTATTGATATTGACCCTTCATTAGGTAGATGCTCTGTGGTCCTTTCCGGGCTCTCACCAGATAAAACCCTTTCTAGTTTTGCTGTTGTTGGAGATTTTCAGACGGTATTTTCTCTTTCCAGATTTTTTTGTGTAGGAGGTTCTTAATCAAGGGCTAGTCATCCTACCTTTTTCCCTATTTGATTTGCTCCTTTTGAGCTATTTCCTTTGCCCTGACCATCGGGCATCTATTAGCTTTATGGCCGGCTTTCTTGCAGTTGAAACAGGCAAAAGAGACGCTCTCATATTCAATCATTTGCACTCTTCTTCCCAATCTGGATTGGAAAATAATGGATTCAGTTATATCTTGGCCCTCATCAAATCCAATACAAATCCTCGCATAAGTGAGTCACTTCTTTGCTGCTGTTACAGGGTCAATAGATAGCAGCTCCCTGAAGGATCTGACAATACCCTCAAACACATCCTCATGTCAATATTCCAAAGGCAATTCAGGAAGTCGCGCCCAAACTGGAGCTTGGGTCAGAAAATCCTTCTTGAGATCCAGGTTAGAGGTCCATTTCTACAGGATAAGGGTAGATCTCCCCACTGACCAATTACTAGCACAAAGGATTTTGGACAAGTCCTCTTGACAAGAAAACTCGAAAGACATGAATCCTTTTGCCATTACCGTAACTATAACCTGACCTTTAAGTTCCCATTTGTTTTTAACAAAAGTTCTGACTATGTCCATATTGGGTCTGGATCCAATGAACTTACCCACCAGAGTGGCAACCATGCTCATAATATTATGATCAATAAGCTCAGAGGGCAGTTCCAAAGCATAGATCCCTTTATCTTTGTTTGAAACAAGCTTGATATTTGGGAAAGGAGACTTACCAGAGGGTTTGACTCTGAAGAGATTTGTCCATAGCCCGAGTGGGACCCTAGCCGCCCCCATCTCTCTATAATCAAGTGCAGACCCATTTGTTTCTCCTAGATCCGGCTGCTGAATCCGTGGGACCCCTTCATTTGTCGCATCCTCAGTCCCCTGGTCATTGCCCTGGCCCTGGCAGGTACTCCGATCGCCCTGTCCTGAGACAGAAGGTTTCCCACCCAATGCCAAATTCAAATTAGTGCCTTCTGACGTTGGCCGTCGGTCACCCGCTCCTCTCTCTCTCTCTCTCTCGCTCGTCATTTTCTCCCTTTTATAATGTTTAATTATTAATTTATTCTCATATAATTATATCTAGGATGTTCCTAATTTTGAACTACTTTACTATTGTTGTAGAGTATCCCAAGGTTGCAAGGAGAGAACCTTGAAAAGAACAAGACTATATTTGAGAAGTTATTGGAAATTTCTTCTAGAAAACAATGTACCCCAAGGCAACTTGCACTATCTTGGGTTCAACATCAAGGAAACAATGTTGCACTAGTTCCAAAGACAGCTAAAGTAAAAAATTGGAGGATAAAATTGGTGTATTTTTTATGAAGCTTAAGCCAAAGGAAATTAAAGAAATAGAAGATATAATATCTTCAAATGGTATCTATTGAGATAGATATGGTGTTGATGACATGAATACTTCATGGATGAAGTCATAAACACCTCCTCTATCTTCATGGAAAGAGACATAAATAGTTCCAAAATGCACTATCTTTTAATGGATAGTTTTTATACAAGCTAAATAAGTGGATTCTACTTTAACCTTTTTTTGCAAAGAAACATTCTCGGTCCCACAGAACTATGTCTTAAATGTGTGATTTTTTTTATAATATGAAGATGCACATTCTAAACTATATGATAAATAGCTTTTTTCTATATACAGATGATATTCTCATAATTTCTACTATAATTTGGGCATATAATGTTTTTACTTGAAGGATGTATATAGAAGATACATTTCCCTTAAAGATAGCCTTACTAGTTCATCCACACTCAAAACTAGATAATGTATATGCACATGTATACTTTAGAGTAAATTATATGAAACATTTAACCTTTTAAAGGTACAATATTGAAGACTTAGTGGATGGAGAGTCGTTTTGAATTTGGTGTTTGTATATGTGTTTTTGTCCTTTTTGTTAGAAAATTATTGGTAATTTTTGACAAAATTTTATATTAATTAGTTAGTTTGACATAATATGTAACTAATACCCACATGGTTTAAAATTTAATTAATAAATAATGTTGAACAATTTCAAACATTGAGAGGGTGGGGGTTAAATCAACATATTTATTAATTTAAATTAACTAATTATCACTTGTTTTGTCCATTTAACACATATGCAGAAGTACATAACAAGAGTAGAACATGAAACTGAAGAAAACAAAGATTTTTATATGGAAAACCTAAGGTGTGGAAAAACAACAGTAAGACCAACTCACACTATATTAAGAAATAATTTCCAGTGATATTTTTAGGTGCATGGCCAAGGAAGCACACTCCTCCTTAGGAAATATACAAGGACTTGTAGACTAAAGAACCCTTCTTTAGAGAAAGGTACAATGAAATATCATTATAATGGAACATGTTTGATGAAATATGGTACTAAAGGCATCCTTTGAAATATTGATTATAGCTCTTTGTTTCATACATGAAAAAGTGACTTCATCGCTATGCTTCACAAGATTCACTAATCATCTTCTCTATATTCACACTTGTGCACCTTTGCACTTATACCATACATCATACACACATATTCATACTTCCTACAAAAAGTATATATATATATATATATATATATATATATATATATATAGTTGGAAACGACCTGTTCGGATCACGCTTAGACATGCAAATGTTAGAGATTAAAAGCATATAAGCTACATTAACATATCAAAAATATGATCAAAATGAAGCTTCCACCATAACCTCCGATGAGCCAAACAAGGGCACTCAAGCCTTGTTGATTTTGTCTTAGAAAGGGTTGCGGGTGTGCTCTCCCAACACAATATGTAAAATCCCACTAATGATTAAATGATAATGGAATGCAAGAGTAAATGCAAACTACATGCAATGGAGTTGAATAACTCAAGAGCTAGTTATGGATAACTAGTCTCAAGCATTCAATGGGAGTAGATGAGAAACTAAATGCTAAGAATCTAGTATTGAATGAAATGTACAAGTGCAACTACCATGATTTAATGCAACATCTATTAAACAAGGTTAGTATAAAACTCTAAATTAATGCAAGGAAACTCTAAATTCATACTAGCATGATAACTCTAAATGCAAGAATAATGGATGATTTACTCTTGGAAAGGCTCCTATTTATAGGATTTTGGAGTGCTTGGGTGAGGTGGATCACATGTGGCATCCACACAGGTGTCACGTGGGGACACATAAGCCATGCAAGAGGGAGAGTTTGCTCACACGTGTGTGAGCAACTTGGGATGTGATGGGTCAATGTGTACTTCAAGTACACATGTAAGAGATTTGTCATAGATGTGTAAGAGAAAGTCATAGATTTGGTCCAATGGTCATTTCTAGAAAGTATAAGAAGATGTCATCAAAGTTCTAAGAAACCTTGTTTGATCAAAATTAGAATTCTTTGAAAAGACAATTTTTGAAAATTTGCTCACACATGTGTGAGCAAATAATTAGGACTAATGGATGTAGGAATCCTAAAATTAGCCTAATTAACGTTAGTTAATTAGCAAAGTTAGGTTTATTTGGTGAGAGTGATGTAAGGTAGGGTAGGATCTAGGTTTAGATTTGGGACTAATTTAAACTTAATTTAAATTAATCTTGGCTCAGAAGAATATTAGCACATGAGGGGAATAAATAAATTAAAATTTATTTAAATGGGACCTTGATGAAGAGGGGTATTAAATAAAATTTAATATATTTGAGGAGAAAGTATTTAAATTAAATCTAAATGCTATATAGAATGAATCTAATTGAATTAAATAAATTTACTTAAATAGGTAGGAGAATATGATGAATATGATAAAATAATTATAATGTCAAGGGACAATTTTAGGCGTTTACACTTTCCCCTCTTTGATGTGGCATCGCGTCAAATAAAATAAAACTAGATGCCCTAGAGAGAATAGAAAGTCTTAAAGGCGACGATGGTAAAGAAGTGTGCCCCCTCGAGAAAATAATGGAAAATTTTTTTTTTTTTAAATTTTCTCTAAAAGAGGCGAAAAGGAAGAAAAAAGAGGAATTACATGACTTACGAGGTGATTTGGAAAAAATGAGGCAAAAAACAAGGTCTGGGGTGGAAAACGGGTCTCTAGGGGCCTATAAATAGTCCACGGGGCCCTAAGAGATGTCATTTTCATTCATAAAGAGAAAAAAAGATAGAACAGAGAGAGAGAGAGAAATGGCAGATCCCCAAGAGTGTATGTAGCTAGGAGAGCATGTCCAGACATACCAGCGGCTTGCCGACACAGGACCATCAGTGAGTCTAAAACCCTGCCTTGTTCCTAGCTTTTAATTTTGTATTTAATGCCTTTTTATAACATTTATGGGGGAAAAGAGCTATCAGGGCAGAGATGACGATCAACAGATCATCATCTGTGCCGACGATGATCGACCAATCGTTGTCTATGGAGACAATGAAATGATGATCGCCATCTTTAGACAATAATCGCAAGATTGTCATCAGCGTAGACGAAAATAGCCAGATGGTCGTCTGCGGGGACGACGGGAAGGGTGCTCAAATGACGATTTACAAATCATCGTCTATGCAGACGCTAGTCAATCCCATGTTTCTCCCAATTTTTAGTTTTTTAATTTATCGTGGACTTCTGACCATGAAAATGTTGTGTTGGGACAAATTTTTTTTGCTGATGTCGAGCAGTTTCTCGAATGGGCTTTTGAAGAGTTGTTAATTGGGATTTCGTCAAATTGATTTCTATGGGCAGTGTTTGGGTTTTTTGCTTCATTTCAAAAATGACATTTGTAGATGTTAGAAGTAAATTTCTTGTTAATTGGGTCTTCTTTGAATCAATTATATATATGCAGTGTTTGGTTATAAGCACCTCAACTTAAATGGATATTTGTAGATATTAAAAGTAATTTAGTTTATGGAATGTTTGGAGAAAAGAGAAATAAGGCCTTAGAGTAGATCAATGGGTGCTC
>MU223945.1:171550-186679 GCA_018584345.1 Thuja plicata
ATTTATAAGTTTCAGTAGATGTTTTCCCATTACCATTTGTACTCTTCTCATTGTGTGCTCTTTAATGATGACCTATTGAACAATAAAATTGCTCTCTATTCATAAATAGGCAAGTATAAGCTCCATTTTCCCCTGTTTTAAGTGCATTAAATTTATAGAAAGTCTATTGGAAGTTAGTGGGCACGGAATTAGAAATACCATGGAAATTGGGTACCTTGTTGAAGGCCTTTGCTTTGTTCATTGATTGAAGACCCATTTTCACAGTTTAAAGTTTTGAGTTTCAATCTTTATTCTTTAATTAAGATTATGCTTTCTTAAATCTATTGCCGGGATGATGTGTGATTTTGTTAAGTGTGTTTTTTTCAGAGGTTGCCAAGATTTTCAGGAGAGAATCTTGAAAGGAATAAGGTTATATTTGAAAAGTTATGTGCTATTGCTTCGAGTAAGGGATGCACTCCAGGACAACTTGCACTTGCTTGGGTTCAGCATCAAGGAAATGATGTTGCTCCAATTCCAGGAACAACCAAAGTTAAGAATTTAGAAGAGAATATTAATGCCCTTTTTGTGAAGCTTTCTTCAGATGATATGAAAGAAATAGAAGCCATAGTTTCTTCTAGTGCTGTCTATGGAGATCGATATGATGGAATTGATAATACATGGATGAAGTCAGAAACACCTCCTCCATCTTCATGGAAAGGGACATAAATATTTTAGTAGTTTCTCCTTATGACTGATTATAGTAATTTGAATAAATAGATTCCATTTTCAAAAAAAAAAGCGTACAAGATAAGGAGGATACACAGAATGTATAATTGCAAGTTTGTGAGTGTAATTTGCTATTTCTAATGTATATTTGTTATATTTGTCAAGTAGGATGGATTTTGAAGTTTTTCAAACTGCAAGATTATGTTTTACAAACATATCAAGGTAATTCTTAAATTTGATTAGTACTTTTTGGTTTTCTTGCTTAGTATCTAAAATTAGTCTTTTTATCTCATAAAATATTATAGTACTTTTTATAATTGTTTAGTAAGTAAATATATGTAGTCTTTTGAGATTCAAATGTTTTGGTTTTTTAATTTCTATAATCAAATCACCTTGGATGCTACCATGCTTATAGGTCTACCCTTGGACAATTTAGATAAAAACATGTGGAAGCATCTAAAACATTAAAAAACTAAATTTTCGTATTCTAACACTAACTTGTTTCATTCCAAATCACATACTTATCCTTTTTATCTTAAAATAGTAAAAGATGAGTATGCAATTATTTATTAGAAGTGAAGAAGTCACTATAATAGATAGGAGAAATTGTTATTAAACACAACATGCACACATGCACACACAAACATCAACAAAGGAGGATCCATAGGTTTGATAACTTCTCACTATGTTCTCTATTATTTCTCTCTTTAGCTGTAGTTGCATCCACATTTAGATATAACACTTAATCACCTAGTTGTCATGAACATCTTTTAAAGGATCTATTACAATGTGTCAAATATTTTGTTATGGGTTTGAATGTTGTTTAGGAATTTATACTATAAGTTCAAATTTGTTGTTAAATTGTTATTAAACACAACATGCACACACAAACATCAACATAGGAGTCATAGGTATGAGAACTTCTCACTATGTTCTGTATTATTTCTCTCCCTAGTTGTATTTGCACCCACATTTAGATATACCACTCAATCACCTAGTTGTCATGAACATCTTTTAAAGGATCCACTACAATGTGTCAAATATTTTGTTATGGGTTTGAATGTTGTTTAGGACTTTATACTATAAGCGGTGCAACCAAGGATGAAGGGAACTCAAAGAGGCCAGTCCAATCCTTGCAGCAAGAGTCACACAACGGAAACAACTCAAACAAGAACAAGATACAAAGAAAATTGGCCAACAACATGCATGCTTACATTCCAAGCATACATGCCCGATTACAGATTGAAATCAAATAATAACTACAATGCTAATTTCCAGGAGGTTATCTATCTTAATTCTACCTGAGAACTACTAAACTAGAGATCTAATACATCTATATATAGGCGCTCGCATCACAAATAAGCCGACGAAGATCGATCACATTTTCCAAGGTAGGAAAACATAATATCAAATATAGGTCAGGACCCCAATCATAAGGATATCTCTCAATAGAGGGAACTCAAAGAGGTCAGTCCAATCCTTGCAGTAAGAGTCACACGACGGAAACAACTCAAACAAGAACAAGATACAAAGAGTAAGCAAGATCATCAGTTCACATTATTCCAGATTCAAGAAATTACAACAAATTGGCCAGCAACATGCAGACTTACATTCCAGGCATACATGCCTGATTATAGATTAAAATCTAAGAATATCTACAATGCTAATCTTCAGGAGGTTATCTAACTTAATTTTACCTGAGAACTACTAAACTAGAGATCTAATGCATCTATATATAGGCGCTCGCATCACAAACAAGTTGGCCAAGATCCATCACATTCTCCAAGGTAGGAAAATGTAATATCAAATATAGGTCAGGACCCAAATCATGAGGATCTCCCTCAAATAGATGAAACATGACATGGCTTTACCTCAACAAACTCTCGTGAAGAAAGAGTGATTCTCCGATAGTGGAGTTGGTGGACCAAAATGAGAAAAAGAGTACAAGCAGAAATAATGATCATCTGTCCATGTTGCAACAATATTGCCTGTCTCACTATCTCTGATGTGCATTGAATCTCGTGTGAACTCAACTATCTTCCATGTCCCATTATGAGTAATCTGATAGATAGAGAGAAGGTTAGAGGACAATGATGGAACACATAGTACATCATTGAATGCATCGTCATCAATGTCAATAAAACCTTTCCCACATACAGGCATAACAATGTTGTTCCCCATCAAAATGTGTGGGGTAGGAGAAACCTCAAAAGATGAGAATAACTCCTGAGAAGATGTCATATGGTGTGAAGCACTCGAATCTAGTAGCCATCTAGAAGAGTGTGGACCAGCTGTTGCACATAATGCATGACCCTTTCCTTTGTCTTGTCCATCTGTCTGGAATGACGATGAAGAAGAAGACATGTGAGAAGAAGGAATATCAGTGTTGCTTTTCATAAGAGTTGTCAAATCTGAAACCTGTTTTGCATATCCATCTATCTTCTTCTAATAGCAATGAGACTCGTCATGATTGGGCTTTTTACAATAAGCACACTTAGGTCTTTCTATCTTTGATTTTTCCCCCTTAGGAGGAGGTGGGTCAGAAGGGTGCTGAAAAATAGAATCCTTCCTAGGCTTTGTGGTCTATGGCTTCTGCTTCTTCTCTTGCTTCCCCGGAGATGTTAGAGCTACCAATGTTTGGTTCTGTAATCGTCGAAGAGCATCCAACTGTGTGAGCTTAGACTGCTTGCGTGTCAAACAATCATAGATTACCTCAAAGGTAGGCATGACAAATCACATACCCAAAGCATCCATGGTGGAGTAGAATGTAGAAGAAAATATCTAAAATTGACCTCGAAGCTTAGAGAGTATCATGTATATGCACTCAGTGTTTGTTTTGTTCTTACCACAACCCTGTAACAATGATTACAGTGATTTGAATTTCATCAAGAAATCCTCAATAGATGGAAAAGAATCAGGTGCCAAAGAGGTCAACTATGCCTCAATTGGAAGTGCTCGAAACTGATTAATGGTGCCAAAAAGATCATGAAATTTGGTCCACATGTCCTGAGGTGTAGTGCAACCCTCGAGGTGAAACAAAAGACTATCTGAAATGTTCAGGAAAAACATCTCCATGGCTTCATCCATTTTGACCCTATGTTGCATGACCTCAAATGGGCGAGTCAACTGAGGTTGAACCTCATCCAAATAGGACCATAACCCCCTTGACATGAGAAGACGGGTCATATGTGCCTTCCAAGTGTTATAATTGTGCGGAGTAAGCCTCTTAATAGAGGAAGAGTCTTCCATGTGAAATAGAGGAAAAAATACTCCCCCACAATACAAGAACACAAACCCTAGCACAAATTTGAAAGCTGGAAAGTGCAAAAAATAAAAAAGAACTATGTGTGATCTTTGTATACATTGTGAAAATTATGATGAAATTGACTGCAGATATGGAAAGAGCGCTGAAATACCTTTCCAAAACCTATTCGTTTTTTAAAATTGGAGTCTGGATGCACAAGTTATGTTGTTGGGAAGGCAAAAAAATAACCTTTGACTTTGACTGATAGGAAACCCTTTAAAATGGAAAAATAAAAAATCTCACCTGTAAAAACAACTCCATCTCGAAATCACCTTTAAGGCAATATCTTGTTTGCCAAAAAATGTCTCTGTTTGCTCAAGTTATGAGCAGAAAACCAACCACTACTCTTTTTGACAAGATTGGAGGATGATTGCTAAATTTAGAGGGTGCTAAAAATTACCACCAAACTTGGCGGCCTGCTTATGGTCAATGGTGACGTTAGTAGTCAGATGTTCCATGTGGAGACAAAAAAAAAGATACGCTGGCCTTTTTGAAAAGTAAAGTTTCAAAAAGTGAAGTCATCCTTTTAAAAAAAGAACTTTGACTTCCTTTTAAAAAGGAAGCTTTTAATGAAAATTTTGCCCACAAAAACTCAAATATGCATTTCAATTTTTGGCATGCGTGGTGATGACATTAGCGCATTACATTACGGACAAAGTTGCCTCGTAAAACATGTAGTCCAAAAAAAATTCTGAATTTTGATAGTCTCTAATTTTGACAAGTTTATATGGATTTAGGGGTTTTTGGGTGTTTTGACTTCAATGGTGAAGTCCATTTTGTGCCAAAGTGCCCAAAATTTTCAGCTATCCCCAAATTTCAACCTAAGCTTGCAAGATAGGATCCCTCAAAAGACGAACAAGAAGCGCCAGGTCTAGAGCTCTGATACCATGTTAGAATTCAAGAATGGTGAGTTCTTACAAGTCCAATAATCACCTGCATGCAAATATCCCGTCAAATACAAGAGAAAATCCTCAAACAAGAAAGTGGATAAACAATTGGAATTGAAGGAATAAATGAGACTAAATTAATCAGAATGATAATTACAAAGAGATCAAAACCCTAAAGAATGTATGCATAAAATAAAATATTTATTAAATGCATGCATGCATAAAATAAAAGGAATTTATTAAATGCAAACTAAAGCTTCCTAAATTTAGCTTAAGTGAAAAATAAAAAATGTGACTTAATTAATTAATCAATGTGATTAAATTAATTCAGTTAAATCACCTTTTTACTCTAACACCCCTCTCTCAATTGTGTGGGTTGCCTTAAATCTAACATATTTCTCCCTCGCTCCCTCCCTAGAAAAAAAGTCAAAGTGGAAGGATACCCCACACACCTCATCAATAACTAATATTCAAATATAGCTAACATAGAAACATCTAAAGATGAAAATAGAGATAGAGAGGAAGTTGGAGATAAAGAGGGAGAGGAAGATATAAATAGAGGGGAGAGTGATGAAGACAAGTAGAAGAGATAAATATACATAGAGAGGGAAAGAATGAGGGGGAGATAGAGATATATAATGATAAAGATAAGGATGTCTATATAAGGGATATAAGGGTAAAGAAAGATGGAGAGATAAGGATTTAGAGATAAAGAGAGGGATAGATAGAAGGAGAAATATAGAGACGTACAAATACCTAGAAAAGAGATAGAGACATATATAGATAGATAGATAGATAGATAGATAGATAAGTATGTTTATTATTGTCTATATTATGAGTTTCAATATATGCTTTTAAAGATCTAAAATAAATAAAAAGTTGTTTGGTTAGAATTATGTAATTATGTGTTTTAGTGCTTCGGAAACAAAGCAAATCAGTCTTTTCTTAAAATTCTTGCATTACAAATATAATGTTATTTAAATACTTTGAAAATGAAATAAGTACAATTAGCTTAAAATATATGTATTTGAGAGATTTAAAAATATAATAAATAAGTCTTTCTTTTAGTTTAGGCATTGGAAAGCCTCAAAGTGTTAATACTAAATCTAATTTCTCCTAGAATTATCGAAGACTTTTTGTCCAATGCAACCGACTTTGAAGATAATTTGATTTGGAAACCTTATTCACAATTTTATATTTATCCTATCTTGTTTTACAGAAAATCTCATTTGAAAATTTAATCTGTGCTTAGCTTGGTGTGCCTAGGTAAAAATACATTATTTTTCTTTCACTAATCTTGTCGTGTTTTGCAAGTCTCTCCACCACATCTCTTCACCAACTATTGCAAGAGACTTTTCTTATAAATGTATTTGGGGTTGCAACTCATTAATGTAATTTGAACACTGATTTGAGATCTGAACCGAACTCAAAAGAGTTTTATATTTTTGTGGCTATTATTTTGATTGATAAAAAAAAATTTATACATGTTGTAGCATACATTTATCTTATATGTTTTATTTTGTTTAGTTTATATGCTCAGTTCTATTAATTTTAGATACTCTATTTTTGTTATCCTTTCCCCTACATCCTACAGGTTCATATCTGAGCATAGAGATTTAGGGTGTGTTTTTGTGTGAAGACTCATTGTTGTATTAAGAGTAATCTAAAGACAACTTTTTGGAATTTAATCTAACATGCCCTCAAATAATAGCTTGGCTCAGTCACAAGTTCCTATTTTGACTAAGAAAGATTTTGATTCATGGTTTACCAAAATGAGAATTTTTCTTCATTCTTATGACCTTTGGGAATTTGTGACTAATGGGTATTCAGAGATTCCAGACCAAGAAAAAAAGTTGGCCCTTCAAATGTTGACCGATATCTGTTGAAGGATAATAGAATAAAAGATGATAAATCTCTTGGCCTTATTCATCAAGGCTTAACTGATACCATATTCCAAAGGTTTCAAGTGTAGAGTCCTCAAAGAAGGCAGGGGACACTATTGAAACTTGTTACCAAGGTGTATCCAAGATTAATAATGTTAATTTGTAGAACTTGAGGAGAGATTTTGAGAACCTAGAAACGAAAGACAATGATAATGTGGATAGTTTTATGACTCAAGTCATGAACATTATCAATTAGTTGAGACAATTTGGAGATGACCAGTTGGATAAGAGAGTGATTGACAAAGGTCTCAAATGTTTGCCAAAGAAATTTGAGGTTTTTGTGCCCATACAAGAGTTTAAGGGCATAAAAATGAAAATAGATTAATTGACTAGTTCTTTGATTGCACGTGAATTATGCATGATAAGATATGATGATAATCCACTAGAGAATGCTTTCAAAAATCAACTGCAAGTTACTAGAGATAGATGCAAATGCAAAGGAAAGTCTAGTAACAATGGAAGAGAATGTTTAACTGTTAATAAAAGAAACGAATCGATTTAGAATTGAAGACAAGTCTCAAAGGAACCCTTCTAACTTGAGGGGTAGTAACAACAAAAATTGGCAACAAGGAAACCAAAGGTATTGTAAGTCAAATGTACAATGTTTTTTATTGCAATAAGTATGGCCATTTTTGCTAAAAAGTGTTGGGAAAAACCATAAGGCCCCTCCACCTTCCTTTGAATTTTTATAACTCATTATGTGTTAATAGGTAGACCCGCCATCATTAATTTAGCCAAGTGAAATTTTTAGACTAAGCATCCCCCATGTAGAATAGACCATGTGGTGTGCATTATTGGCTAAGCTCGTTAATACATTACTAGAGGCAATATCTTAGAAGCATTGCGGCTAGACCATACTATCACAATCTCATGTCTTGTGTTCATTCCATGCTTGGTGATTGAAAAGGGGTTTTAAGATGCATACACAAGCCTTGTATCATTAGTTATATATGGGTACTTAAGGTTTCATTATATCAAATAAAATAAATCCAATAATGAACTTGTGCATAAAGGTTAGTTGTTAATCTCCAAGGTTGTATTTGACTTTGTTAGTTATTACTGACAAAATGCAAGTATGTAGTTACTCTTGTTGTCAAAGGATTAACATGGCTAAAATTTTGATATGATATCATTGTAAGTCTTTTAAGATCTTTTTTTTCTTGGTAATAGTGATATTTTTATTGATATAAATATAAAGCAGATAATAAAATTTCAAGTGTGGCCATTAAAGTCTGAGAAAAACTTCATCATCCTAATCTATAGCTATCTATTAACAATTGCTAGTGGGATAATACTCACCGCTATATCTGGCAGGACAGTCAATTTATTTTGTCCTATCAAATTAATGCAGAGTTGACCTTCAATATAAAGACAAGCTAAACAGTTAAATTTGTGAAGCACTGAAAGTCTTTCTCGAAAACTCTAACTTTCGGTTGAAAGTGGGATCATATCACCATGTCATTCGTTCTTCTTGACTATGTATGTCAGACAAGGCTTCAAAATGTCCAATATGGGTATGGCTTCAAAAATTTGTATCTTCTGCAGAGTTGGTTCCATCACTACCTTCCATATCAAAATTGGGATGCCCATAAGGAAAAGAATGAACATATCCATAATGGTCAGCTATGTCTTTTAAGATCTTAGCAAACTATTATCCTTTATATAATTAAGTAGGCATTATGTTGTTTTTATTAGAATTATAATATTTGGTTCATAGCTCAGCTATCAGTCTTTATCATTTAGTTAAGGGTGGTATTTATTGAACTTGATATGGGTCATTTTAATACCGTAAATATAATAATAATAGAAATTTGTAGTGCCTCGCTAAGGAACCTGAGAGGACATCACTATCTAACCAAACTAATGATGCAAATGTTTTTAATTTATTTAACAACTACTACAAATTCCTTAAACATGTGGTTATAACAATTAATTCATCATATCTCTCTTCCCTCATTTCCGAGTAAGACAAATTGTAGACTCTATTATGACTGTGCATGAGAATATTCTTTCCCTTTTCGTGAATAAGATAGCTTGTTTTTTCTTAAATTTGATCTCCTCAAGGCCCATGACAGGGTTAACTAGAGTTTTCTTCTAAAAGTTTTGGCTACCTTTGGTTTCAGTGATCCTTTTATAAGGATAATTACTCAGACGACTTCCACTGCTAAGTTTGCAGTTATTATTAATGGATCCCCCACTAGTTTTTTCCTTCTTCCCATGGGTTGAGGCATGGGGACCCTATCTCCCCTTTCCTTTTTATTCTGATGGCTAAAACTTTGGGTAGATTTATTCGAAAGAAGGTTTCTATTGGAAAACTAAAAGGTTTATCTCCATCTTCAATTGATCTGGTTTGTTCTCATCAATAATTCATTGATGATACCATTCTTATGGGGGAAAGTTCAATTATGGAGGCTAAAACTCCGAAGGGTGTTATTCGGCTGCATGAAGAAGCGTCTAGTAAGATCACTAGTCTACCAAAGAGTTTGATTTTCTTTCTTAATACTCCTAAGAGTAGAAAACAAAGAATTGCTCAAATTTTGGGATGTAAGATTGATGTTCTCCTATCAACCTATTTGGGTCTCCCTTTATGTACTAGTGAAATTCCCAACTCCTTTTGGGAAAAGTTAATAGAAAGGTTCCAGGCTAAACTTGCCAATTGGAAAGGGACCCTTTTAAGCCAAGCTAGTAAGCTTAAATTAATTAAAGCCTCCTTGTAGAATTTTCCAGTTTATGCAATGAGTTTTTTTAATGTTCCAAAGAAATTCTAATTAAGAACATCTAATACAAAATTATATAAATTATAAATTAATTATAATTATAGTAGACAAGTATAGGGCATTAGAGAATTTTAAATAAATATGTAATTTTGTAAGATAATAATATTTAAAAATAATAATAATTGATACAAATATTAAATAAAAAAATATGTATAATAACAAATAATATATCAACAAATATTAATAAAATAATATATATTTTTGTTTATTATTTTCCTTTTAAAAATTAAATTCAACAAGCTAAATTCTATGATAATAATAATAAAACGTAACATTTCTATTAAAAAAATTAGACTTAAATTGAAAACTGCTATACATTGTTAGTATGAATTATAGAAATCTCTTATCATTAATTAAAAAAATCCAAAGAAGCTCTAAAATAAATAAATAAAATATTCCTTACAAAAGTTCAATAAAATCACCAATGATAAAAATATCATCTAAAATTTAAATTTTATTTTAGTTCATTGATTGGGGAGAGTAAAAATAATTTATCACTCTATGTAGTCTCTTCAATATAAATTGACCAAAAAAGATGCATTTTTTGTTAACTTTGGAATTACTTCTAATTTTTTTAACAGTAAAGTAGTTATATAAATATATAAATATTAAAAAAAATATGAAAAAGATTATTTATACTTATTTTAAAGTATTAGTTTAATTACAAGCAATCATTTTTGTTGTCGGGTAATATGACAGTTAGATAGTTATGTACCGAAGGTAGTCAACGGGTGCGACGATTCGCCTCGCACCCCTTCGATACTGTAAAGACCAAATTTTCCAATATAAGCCACATAAGCTAAACAGGCTAAAATTTCTCCTATGTCAATTCCATAGTCATAGTCGGTCAATCGCTAATGACTAATCGACCAAAAAGTTCAAGTAAATCAAGTAATCATGAACACATAATTCTATTTTCCATATATTCATTTCGACATTACATAAAGATAATACAACCAAGAGTAATCGACCATACCGTCGAATTAAAATAATTCCATATACAAAATTTACAATGTTCAATATATCAGGATGTCGACCATCTATGTCGAGTACCTTACATCATAATGGAAAGATAAATACAAATATATCATGTACAAGACCATAAGACCATAAAATCAATATCATGAATGTAATCGGACAACTGTCCCTCTGCATGCTCTGGTCTCCTAAGTCATCAGACTCCTATCCAAATACAAATCTTGAGATGAGAGTGTGGTTCAGGGGCTTAATCCACCCAACCACGGAGTGGTTAGCTCCCATGGGGCTCATCCTAAAATGAAGAGCGCACCGACCCTACCCAAGAATTCTATCTCTCGGCATTAATGGATCGAAGGAATCTGGGGTGTCTGTGAGTCTAACTACTTTCCACAAGTTTATAAATAGATTTTATTCATAGATTCAGGAAGATGAAACATAACCATACACATTCAAGAAAACATGTGTTACCAAGCTTTGGCCAAAACACTTTTAAGACCAGACTTCTACTAGCAGGTAATGCAAGATAAAATTACCCTTTCCTAGGATTTCACATCCTACACCTTCCTTTTCAATTCCTTAAGTACATTATAAAAACATACACACTAACAAGTTTTAAACTGAGATCTAATTCCTAATCTTTAAACCCTTCTTTTCACTAAAAATTATAGTAATACGAAATTTAATTTTAGATGACACTCTTACAGCAAATGCTTATTCACACATATATGAAAATAAAATTCTTTGAATCAGAACGAGAAAATTCCTTTCCAGTAAATATCAATATTCAGTCTTATGACTAATTTAAAGAAATCTCTCTAAAAAGGAAACAAAGTAAAATTGTTTACCTTAATATTTTGAAAAAGTTGGAAATTAAACAATGAATTGATCTTGGAGTGATTTCCTATACAAAATTTCATAATGTCCCTTCTACTGATTTTACTGGAAGATTTTCTTTGAGTGGTCATCTACGAATTCTGGAGTTAACTAAAATCTGAAACTTTCAGATCTCAAAATACTCTAAAATATACAATCACAAATTGGAGTTTTTCTTTTTATAAAAATTTAACTTCAGATTATGAAAATGTTTTTCTATTAATCCTCTAGATTTAATTGAGAAACTGATGTACAATAGATAATACAAAGTTTCAACATAGAATTTTATACAAAGGTTCAACACAAAAATTTATACAGAGGTTTAACACAGAAATTTATATAGAGGTTCAACACAAAAAAATTTATACAGACAACAACTTATTGGTGAATGCCAACCATGTTCTAATGAAGGAAAAACAAAATAGACAACTACCATAATGTATGCTTAATATACAAATGCAACTAAAACTACCAAAGAAAAGAACAAGGAGCATCTCTACCATACCCGTGCATAAACAAACTGGACAATCCAAATCTATGCAAGCTTCTCCCCACACACTAAATCTCCTTTACAGACACTGTGCCTTCTACATGTGCTATACCCTTCTACTCTTGTGTTGCTTCCTTCTCCTCCACAGTGTATATCCCAACTCCTTCTTTCTCAAATCATGGGTCCCCTTTGTTGATTTTAGCGTCCACTCTCCCCTTTATTCTTACGTGTTCTCTCCCCTTTTCTTCTTCAAAATAGTCCTTCTCAAACCTGCACTATCTTTTCTTCCTCAATCCGCCTGCACCTCCCTCCCAAAATATGCGATCCCCTTATTTTATCTTTTCCTCTTCCCCTTTAACGACATCTCCCCCACGTTTTTATTTGTTATTCTCCTATCACGCACGAGTAAGGAGGAAAATCATTTTCTAGACTTCTATCCCCCAAACTTCCATACTGTGTTTTCTTGTTTAATATGCTTTGCTTCTGCTAAAGTCTCTCCCAGTTCTCCACATCACAAGTCAAGAATGCCTCCAAATAAGCATGTGAATTCCCTCTTTAAAATGTCTCCTTTTTATGTGTCTCTTATGCCACCCAAATAGAATGACATCTCCAGTTTAGTTTAAGTTTGTTTACTTCTAATAAACCACTCTTTCTTAAAATAGAAATCGAATCAGTGTTAAAAGATAATTTAGGAGATGTAAGAAGTCCATATTCTACACTTAACATAAATTACAATAACAAGATGCATAATTAAACTCAAGATAATGATTATTTAATTTTTATTTTTTTTACACATTTAACGTTTTCTATTTAGGTCAATTCCTAGGAAGGTGGAGTAATGGAGGATGGTTATGAAATCCTCCCCCCCTTAAGATGTTCATTGTCCATGATGAATCGATCCAAATTTGCAATTATATCCAAGAAAATCAAGAAATTGCATCGACATGATCAATAAGCTAAGTTCTAATGTACAAGATAATGCATGTACCTGCATTCAAATTAAATCATTAAATTAACAAAATCAAAAATTTAATTGTAAAATACTTTAATTAATTTCAAAACTCCACACACACCATGCATTTATCATTTGAGATAGAGTTAGAAATAAAACTCGTTAATCTATCGTAAGTAATAATAATCAAATACTAAGTGGTGTGTGAAAACCCAGATTTTTCCTATCAACCATTACCGAGAAGCTAAAATTCTCCTCCAGAAACACACTCCTACCTTCAATCCTGTCAAATCCATCAAACCACTAGATTGATCACCAGTAGGTTAGTCCACAAATCCAAAATCATATTTAAATAACGTTGATTTAATCATCCATAAAACATCATATAATTCACATTGAGTTATATAATATTTTGTGACATTATTCTTTGAATACAAAATCAAAGCATATAAATCACATGAACCCACATTTATTTCCACAATATCCATAATAATGTCCAACACATCTAACATAACCATAACGACTTTGGTCAAAAGTATCCAACCAAGTCAACAAAGTCCATACTGTCTAATCAAACACATACTAGTAGCAATGTCTAAGCAAATAACATGAGTATCTAAAAATAAGAGCATATAAAGTCTAATCAAATAACTATGGAAAAGATCTATACATGTCTTCCGCATCCTCCCAAGTAGCAATATCAACAGAGAATTGGTCCCACTGGACCTTATACTGCAATACATCTATGTAACACAACCTGATGGTACACTGATCAACAAGGCGGGTAGGCTCCATTAACACCACCCTCGGATCTTGAACCTGCAATGCACACCAATCTAAGATATGAGATGCATCTGGATGATAGGGTTTCAACAAAGGAACATGAAACACATTATGGATTCAGGCTAGAGCAGGCGGTAGAGCAAGTCTGTAATAAATAGAGTTGATTGCCTCCAAAACATCAAAAGGACCCACATATCTTGGTACAAGCTTGGAAGACTAGCCAAAATAAATCGAACTCTTATGTGGTCTCACACGCAAAAACACTTTGTCCCCTTCCTATAACTTTTTGAAAGTACGGTTCATATCTGCATAACTCTTTAGACGATCAGCTACTTCCTTCAGCCAAGCACGAATTAGAGTTATTTGGTCCTCCATCTCTCTCAAAAAATTAGGACCAACAAAGATATTGTTCTCTACTCTATTCCAACTGATAGCAGTGCATCATTTTTGCCCATATAGTGTCTCAAATGGTGCCATTCCCAATGAAGCATGGTAAGATTTATTGTAGGAAAACTCTACCAATGGAAGATACTCTTCCCACTTGTATTGTTGATCCATGCAATACATCCAAAGTAAATCATCTACAAATTGATTTACTCTCTCAGTCTTCCCATTAGTCTGAGGATGATAGGTTGTGCTAAAATTCAGCTGTGTACCTGTTGCCCAATTTTTCCACCCTTGTGCACTTTGCTCAGAAACCCTGAAAAAGCCCTAAGTTCTCAAGTGTTAAACGATGTATTTCTAAACCCTAAGCCATGTCCTTATATTTCATCGTTACCTTTTTCAAGTTACTTAGGACATGTGCTTTAAGTCAGGTCGCTTGATCGCTTTACCAGAATCGAATATGCTTAATCATCTCCCGACTTCGCTTTTGCCTTGTGTCGCGTAGTCTCTTTACAAACAGAATATTCTCTCAGTGACTCGAGACTTAGCGATTTCCTTTCAGTCGGGTTGTCGCTTGATTTCATGTTATAAGCTTTTAAAAGAGTGGGACCCGCCTCAGTCGGGTGATCGCGTGAAGAATTGGCAAGTCAAAGAAATGTCTTCCGACCTTGCGCCTACTTCATGTCGCATGATCGCTGGATCAGCTCAGTCAAACAGTTAGGCTCTTTCTTCAGTCGCGTGGTCTCGTGATATTTGGCGGTTAGTGGATAGCAGTCACGACTCAGCGACTAACGGTTTCATACTAAGAGATTTCCCCCAGTCGAGATGTCGCTAGATAAGGACAGTGGGTTAGATTTCCATAATGCATAAAGTGGACGAAAGAACAGATGACACCTGTCACAGAGCTAATGGTTGTCGCCTGATCGCTTGATGAAGGAAGAGGATCACGCGATAACGAGACTAAGGTATGTTTGCCCTCAGTCGCGAAGTCTCCTGATGATTTAAGGGCATAAGGAAATATAAAGCGATTAAAAGACAGCCGTTCGATGAAGA
>MU223945.1:207574-218478 GCA_018584345.1 Thuja plicata
GCTTGATGCCAAAAGTGATGAAGGTATTTTTCTGGGGTATTCTACCAAGACCAAAGCTTTTAAATGTCTAATCAAGGCTTCTAACAAAATAGTTGAAAGTGCAAATGTGAAGATTGATGAATTTGCATAAAAGAATGAGTTGGAAAGCACAAAAGAACCAGAGGACTACATCAAGTTTGTATATTGTGAAGATCCCATAACCCTACCCGAGCAACAATGCTTAATTCCAGAACAACAAAATGTTGCAATCAACGGTCAGAATGTTGTTACGGACGGTCAGGATAATGATCAAATTAATGTGCAAGGTAATGAAGATCAAGCTAATATACAAAGAGTTCTACATGTACTTGCAAGATATGTAAGAAGGAACCATCCAGAGGACCAAATCATAGGAGATAAGAAAGTTGGTACAAGAACAAGAAGTAAGTCTTTAAACTCAAATTGTTTAATTTGTGAGTTTGAGCCAAAATCTGTCAATGTTGCACAAGATAATGAAGAATGGGTAAGTGCTATGAATGATGAAATTGAACAGATTGAGAAGAACAAAACATGGTCACTTGTGCCAAGACCAGATGACAAGAATGTCATTGGTACTAAATGGATATTTGGGAATAAGTTGAACGAGGATGGAGAAGTCACAAGGAACAAAGCAAGACTAGTATGCAAGGGCATGCACAAGAGGAAGGTATAGACTATGGAGAAACCTTTTCTCCTGTTGCTAGGCTAGAAGGAGTAAGAATACTACTTGCTTATGCTGCATATAAAGGATTCAAAGTATATCAAATGGATGTCAAGTCAGCATTCCTAAATGGAATACTTGAAGAAGAGGTATACATTGAACAACCAGAAGGGTTTGTAGATCCAGACAAGAGGAACATGGTATGTAGACTTCAAAAAGCCTTGTATGGATTAAAACAAGCTCCCAAAGCCTGGTATGAATGACTTCATTCCTATCTAATATGTATTGGATTCATAAGGACTAGTGAAAATAGTAATCTTTATTTGAAAGAAGATACCGATGCTAACACTTTGATTGCTAAAATATTTGTTGATGACATCATATTTGGAGGCAATGATCTGCTATGCAAATAATTTTTTGATGAGATGAGAAAAGAGTTTGAGATGTCTATGTTTGGAGAGATCAAGTTCTTTCTTGGTGTACAGATCATTCAACAAAGTGAAGGTATTTTCATTACACTATCAAATACATCAAAGAGGTCCTGAAAATATTCAAGATGGAAGATTCCAAACTTGTTGGAACACCAATGGCTACTAGATGCAAATTGACAAAGGAAGACAAGACAACAGAGGTAAATCATACTTTGTACAGATCAATGATAGGAAAACTCATGTATGTTGTACACACTAGACCAGATATTGCACATGTAGTAGGAATTATTGCTAGATTTTCTACTAACCCCAGGGAATCACATATGACTGTTGTGAAGAGAATTCTAAGATATCTAAAGAATACTTAGGAAGTTGGCTTATGGTATAGAAGAGAAGGCAAATTTGAACTTAAGGTGTTTACCGACGCTGATTGGGCTGGAAATCTTGATGACCGAAAGAGTACAACTGGAGGAGCATTATTTATGGGTGACAGACTTGTCACATGGATTAGCAAGAAGTAAGGATGCATCTCTCAGTCTACTGCAGAAGTAGAATATGTTGTTGCTGCTGCAAACTGCTCAAATATTGCATGGATCAAACAGTTGCTGGAAGGTATGCATATGAAGATATCAGAACCAGTAGTTATCTATTGTGATAACACCAGTGCAATAAACAATTCCAAGAATCTAGTCATGCATGCAAATACTAAACACATTGCAATAAAGTACCATTATTTAAGAGAACAAGTTCAAGAAAAAGAGGTGATACTTGAATATGTGCAATCAAAAGAACAATTGGCTGATATCTTCACCAAGCCACTACCCAAGGATACATTTGAGTACTTGAGAAAGACATTAGGGGTCAAACCCATGTCTACCAGTCAGTAAAGGACTGAAGGCTGCATCAACCATATATTATCACAATATCATTCATGTTGATGCAAGCAAAAGATGAACTTCAAAGCTACATCTATATACAGAAAGGTATATATCAGAACTAAGCACCATAGCACATTATTGTATTGCTGATGGATAAGGGAAATTCAAGGAATATATCATGGAAAGAAGAAAATAGTTATTTGACATAAATGTCATATATTTGTAAAATATTTGTTTGGCATTGTTGTCAAAGGGAGAGAATATATCCATATTTTCATCAGAAACTATTCATTATCAGATTACTCCAAACAAGGAGAGATCATATCCATAGGGAGAGAATTTGTATGAATAAATCATATACAAAGGGAGAGTTGCTGAAAAAAGACAGAGACATCAAAGAAGAAGAACAATCAAGAGAGAAATTGACACAAAAAGAGAACACAACACATCAGAAGAAGAAACACAGAAAGCTGCAAGAATCAAATCTGAGCTAACACAGAGCTTACCGGTGGTCAGAAATTTTTATCAGTTATCAAAACAAAGTGTTTGGTAATTTGATGAATCTCAACAATTGTATTTCATATTGTATTAGAAATAGTATAGTGTGATAATATAGTATGTTGCCATCAATGCCAAAGGGAGAGATTGATGGCATGTAACTGATTGAATGTTTGATAATGTTAAGTTGAAGATGATGCAAGACATTAAAACAATTAATGGTTTGTATTGTCATTGATGTCAACTAGATATCATCTGTACGGTCATGTACATAATGCCAAAGACTTCAGAGAATCAATAGAACAAAGATTATTCTTTCAACAATGCATAAAAGTCAAGTATTCACTAAGTGATAGACAACACTGACGGAGTGCACACCATCGGTAAAGGCAAAGAAAAAGTCACAGTGATGCCCGACGAGCAGAAGACAGTGTTTCCCGATGAAGCAAAATCCTATGATGCCCGACGGACGGAGATCCCGAAGCTAACTGGAGTTGCACTGACGGAACTGGCAATTATCATCGACGACGAACTACAGAGTTGACCGATAGAACAGAGAGTTAAGAAAATGACAAAATATCTAGCTAGTAGAGCTTAAGTATAGACTTAACTGGTTGTTTTATTTTTTTTATCTACCCAGAGTTAAGTAAAGAAGATTTGTACAGTTGGCAAGAAGATAAATATGAGATAAATCAGGAGTTAAAGCCTTAAATCAGATTGGCTCGATTATTTTTCACGCCAAGAATCAAGAATCAAGAATTAATGACTATCATGTCTATATAAGAGACAAGCATAGTTCATTTCCGTAATCACTACAAAAAGGAAGAAATCAGATACATGGGGAGTGAATAGAAAGAGGATGCTGAAGAGAAACTGATGAAGGATAACTTCATACACTCCTGATCAATCAAGCTGAAGGAGAGCTAAGAAATTCTGCAGACACCGACAAACAATGAAGCACAACATCACAGAGCAGAAAGTGTGGAGCACAAAGAATTGAATCGATACATTGATCAGAGAGGTATTGTACTTAAATAGATATGAAAATCTACAATTAAAGTTGCATTAGAAACATGTCATAATGTTTCAGTTTAACCATTGGAGCACCAAGTCTCTTAATAGAGTAGGACTTAACCGTCTTCTATAATTGAGGTATATCCTAACAGATTGCCAAAAAGGTTGATTCATGAAAGTAGCATTGAATTTGCATAAAGCCTATTTACAACCTAAGAAGAAGGTTGATTCAAGGATGGTAGAAAATTTTTCCTAAAGCCTATTGACCGTCTAAAAAGGAGGCCAGGATTCAAGGATGGTAGCAAAATAGTTGCCAGATACTAAGTGATAATCTATGTATAAAAATCCTCTAACAAGGTCGCACTTAACAGTGTGGTTGTAACCTTTAACAAGGTTGGCTCCTAACAGTGCTCACTTCAAAAGAGTGAAAATTTGGGGTACCGGTCCCAGTGGTTTTTTCCCTTAACAGGGTTTCCACGTTAAAATCTATGTGTTATGTGTGTATGGTTTATTACTTTATTGTTTTACATTTCACATATGCATTTATGGATTGATTGGTATACTCTGCATATTTACTGAGCATCGATAAATAGTTTTACTTCTTATCAATTATCAAGGAGAATAAGGACAGACAAGGTAAACCAACAAACAATTTATTATTTCAAGAACTTTATGGCATACATCTTATAGGGACTTAATAATCTGAGGTTTATTGATTGGTGGTAAAAGATTAAAGGATAAATATTTGAGGCCACTGATTCACCCCCCCCTCTCAGTTATTACTAATAGGCTCCCCCTAGAATTTTGGGATGAGAAAGTGCTCTAGTGGATTGGGAACTTGTTTGGCTAATATGTGTCAGCGGACTCTGTAACTTCACAAAAGTTGAGGCTGGTGTTTGCAAGATTTTGTGTGAATGTTACAATGAATAAACCCCTCCCTAAATTTGTGATGCTGAAATCCAAATGGGGTAACTGGAATTAGGCCATTGTTTATGAGAATTCCACCCTCCACTGCAAGAGGTGTGATAAACATGGTCATGTTGTGGTGGATTACAACGCCTCCCCCCAAAAGGATTTTGGGATTTCAGAGGGCCTTCCTACACTGGCTCTTTATGAATTTGGTATTATTGTGAGTCCTTTGGATTGGGAGGGGGTGGAGAATGAAGTACAAGGATCCTTGGAAGGGGGGCTCCCTCACTTGATGGGTGAGGTAGATAGTCTTAAAACATCAAAGAAGACAAGAGATGGTAAAGACAAGATGGTAGAATATGAGATAATCTTGGAGGAAGGAGACTTTTTTAAGGTCCTGAAGGATATCTCTAACTCCAATAGGGAAAGCCCAAGGAAAGAGAAGAAAAGGGAGAGGACAATGAGAAGAGTAAGTTATCTTTGACTTAAAGCTAGAAGAAAGAGGGAGACTCGGGAGAGGATGGAAGTATTAGTGATTGGGGGGAGGTGAGGGCACCCAATTTTTGTTCCCCTTCCCAAAGTGGTGTGATAAAGGTTAAGTTGAAGATGTTGTTGGCCCCTTCTTCACCTTCGAATAGTCTCCTGGACTGGTGGGAACCAAAGAGGAAAACTAGAGGGGGGAAAATGCAGATGTGGGTAATGAAGCCAAAGTTGGTCATCACACAACGAGATCATTGAGATTAAAGGAAGAAAAAAGGGAAAGTGCCAGTGGGAGGAAATTAACCTTAGAAGATTCCCAGAAAAGTAAAAAATGAAGTCCCTCTCTTGGAACTTGAGGGGCATGAATAGTTCTCAGGAATAGTATGCTTTGAAGAAGTATATCATAGATTTTAAATTTGATGTGGTTCTAATCTAGGAGGTTAAGATGAGATATCAAAATTTTGTTGTTCTAGTGGATAAAATCTGGCCTAGAGAGGCCTTCCTCTATAGTGAAGCTGAAGGGGCCTCTGGTGGTGTGGCTACTCTCTGGAACCTGAGTAAGTTGTCTAAAAATGTTGTGGCTTTTTCTCATAACTATCTTGTGGTTTTGTTTTCATAGAACAATGTTTCCTGGTACATGTATAATATTTACGCTGCCAATGTTAGAAGAGATCGTAGTAGGATTTGGGGAGAGATTACTAACCTTATGTCAGCTAATCAGAGGTACTCCATTATGTGTGTGGGGGATTTTAATACCCCCTTTTTCCCTTAGAGAAGATGGGGGGCGCCCAGGATTATTCTGATAGTATGCAAGACTTGGCAGACTTTATGATAAATAATGAATTGATTGATATTGATATGCAAGGAATGGTCTTCACCTGGTCCAACAATAGAAAAGGAAAGAAACTTATCCAAGTTAGACTAGATAGATGGATGAGTTTGGGAGGTTGGGATATTGCTTCGATGGTGAGCCTATCTTACCTCACTAGGACGATATCTGATCATTCTCCACTGATACTCAATTGGGAAGAGAAGACTGGGAGTGGGCCTCACCCATTCCTCTATGAGACAATGTGTCATTCCCACCCTGACTTTACTGAATGTATTAGATGATAGTGGAACATTCCTATTCAGGAGACGACCATGTTTAGAATTTCTAAAAAATTACATATGATTAGGAAGGAGGCTCAAGGGTGGAGTAAGACCAAGTTTGGAGATATATTTCAAAGAAAGAAAGAGATTGAGGAAAAGCTTAAACAATTCCAAGCGAAAATGACCATGGGTGATTCCTCTTAGAGTGATCATTGTGAAGAGGAAGTGTGGTGAAATAAATGGAAAGAGAATCTAAAGAGGGAAGAAATTTACTAGAAGCAAAGGTGTCGTGTCCAATGGCTCAAGGAAGGGGATAGGAATTTGACCTTCTTCCATAGGTCCGCTTCAATTCATAAAAGGAGAAATACCATTAAATCCTTAGGGCCCATTTGTTTCGTAGAATTTGTGTATGCTGGAATAGCCAATTCTAGAATTTTTCTATTCTGAAAATGAATTCTAGAATATGAGTTGGACTTGTTTTGTTCACCTGAAAGATGATTGAGAAGATGCATAAGAAATTTTAATTGTTTATTTCTTGATTTTTTAAATGTGGTGTGTATATGTGTGTATATATACACATATGTGTATATACACACATGTATATACATGTTACCCAAATTTTTTACATGCTGGATAGTAATAAAAAAATAGTAAGAAAATTTGCATAAAGATACATCTTTTTAACATACCTGTTTAGCCAATGCAAAAGAAATACATTGCTATTACATTCATATTATCAGAAAATTTTTGTACTCTAAGTTTTGATCAAATTCACAATTTCAAATTCATAAACGATCATTACATTGTGCATTCAAACTGAATGTATTAGACAAGTGTTTCTTCAAGGTTACATCTTGCATACTAAAACATAAACTACATATGCAGAAGAAAGTAAGAGGGAAGCATGATGAAGTTTAGGGATCTATGTATTGCCTTTAAGAGGTCTTCTATTTTTTGGAGTTGTTCATCTGCATCATCTGAGTCTTCATGTCTTGGTCTTGTCTTTAGCTATCCTGCATCCTAGGTCTTTTGCTGGTCCTGTTTCCTACAACATCATGGTGGAAAAGATGTTAGATCCAATTGGATCTAAGCAATACATAGCTCACTGAAAAACACCATACATCAGTCAAACTCCCTGAACTACATATTTGCTGATGATATCAATGCAATAGAAAGGTATGCATTTATATTAACAGAATAATAACATCAAAAAGACATATCTTTATGGAATCCTTTGCTATATTTGAAAGATGTAGTGAGTGTCACGAGCCTGTGCTTGAACTTCACAATATGCATGGTTAAAAATAAAAGCAATGCTAGATGTTCATGAGTTCAGGAAAGAGAAGATAAAGAAGGAGAAGATGCAGTTGTGTGCATATGAAATGTAGTACATAACAAGTTGCTACAGGGTGCATACATGCTACTACAGATTTTGACACTATGGGTGCTGATATGCAGATGCCATAAGAGTAAGAATAGCATCATTAAATGCTGTTATAAATTTGCAGGACAAAAGGAAAGGACTGATCAAAAGTAGCTGCATAGGGACCAAACAAAGAAGAGTACAGTAATGATTCTGAAAATGATCACATGCAAAAGGAGGAAAGACAACTGTGTTATTCAAGTGAAATGTGCATAACAAAGAATAATGATCAAATAACATAGTACTTATGCCAGAATAAACAATGATTTGAAATGTTGTTATGTAAATTCAGATAACAAATGTAGTATTTATCATAATGAAGGCCAAATGCTATTACTGTTATACATGAAAATCAAATGATGGTGTTGTACATGTCACTGTGATCTACCTTTTAAAAAGAAGTGATATGCATATATAGGGGAGAATACAGTTCATAACAGTGCATATTCAAGATCAATAAAAGTTTATGAAAAACATAGCAAACAAGCATCGTCTTGGTGTGATTGAAATGGCAGGGTTATGTATCCATCAAAATAAATAATGCTGTTATTGATACAACTTTCATGTTTGGAAAACAAATTGAAAGTTCAGTGCATGCAACTTTATATTCAACCAGATTCAGAATGCAGAGGATGTATCTTTTTATATTTGAACTTCATTTCATAAAGGTTACCCATGGGAGTCACGAGCCTGTGCTCAAACCCCATGGGTGATATGTTACGTAAAATTGGAGTAATCAGTGTATTTTTACACTATTTCTTACACAGCAGATACAAAATACATAAAAGAAGATGACAAAGATGCTTCAAATTCAAATACAAACAACATTGTCATTGTACAAGACAAAGACTACAGACGTCCAGTGGAGGAGTCAACAATGGGAAATGACACAAGTGAGCATGGAGACAACAATACCAACTCAAAGGAGGATGCAAATAGTGGTTATTCAGGCATAATGGCTGGAAACAACAGAGGGACAACTAAAAGACATCAAATATATACACTCATGGCAGCCGACAAATTCCTCATTAATGAACAACATCCATCAAAAGACATAGGGCTCAGTCTATTTTAAATGCACAGAAGCTTATCTCAATAAAATCTATGGAGTAAATAGCATGTTCGAATAAAAGAAGACAAAAAAATCACAAAGAGAGTAAGAGTTACTTATCTGGAGTTGAACATGTCAAAGCATGGTGGAGTCCAAAATACATGCAAACTGTCACAGCATGTGGGTGAAGACTAGTCGAAGTGCAAATGGCATACAAAGTTCCAGTGGAGTCCAACTTCATATTCAGACAAAATGCAGAGTTCTTAGTGCCATATATTATGGCAGATTCAAATTCATGCAGAGGAACTACGGTGAGAGCCCAAGTTAACAGCCAAGATACATAGAAAATGCCACGTTTCATGGCATATAACTCCAAGTTTGTTTCCAGCAGAGATGCAGGGAAGAGAGCCAGCATTTTGTATGGCGCCAAGAGGGAGAGCCCGAGTTCTAACTATGAAAGCCCAAGCCATGCAATGTGCCATATGTTATGGCAGATTCAAGAGCATAGCATGCAGGTGGAGACTTTAGTGTGGAGGCTGAGTTTGTGTAAAGACAAAAATGCCATGTTTCATGGCATTCAAACTCCAAGTTACCAGCTACTCCAACAAGTCAACAAGAGCCCAAGTTCAACAGTAAAAACACCTTCATTACCCACTAATTGCCAAAGAAAGGATACATTAAGACATAGTAACTTTAGTTTATAACTATTGTGAACTCTAGCTTGAGCATCGACACAAAGGGAGCCAAGAAAATGGTGGAAAGTTGTAGACATGGTAGTGCCAAGCAAAAGAGAACCCTAGCTTCTTTCCCCAAATGTAGAAACCAAGAAATAAAATGCAAAAGAATACCTATGTTGAAATGGATAGTTTTTGAAATCCAAAGTACAAAGAGGAGTTAATATCTAGCTTAACTGCAGTGCTAGACAACTTAGCCACCGAGATATTTTGCATTGTGTTGGTTATGATGGAGTTAGCCTAAACTTTGGTGTCAGCTATGCTTGGGAGTTAGGGTTTTTTTTTTTATGCAAATGTAGTGGACCGGGTTATGATTTGGGTTAGTTTTAATGCATTTTGCAATGAAATTATGTAATAAAGTTGGTAAATATGTAGAAGGGATGAAAATCTTTTAAAATACCAACTTTAGGGGTATCTCATTTTTGAAATGGGCCTTTAGGGGCTAAGATTTTAGGCACTAATTGTGCCTTAGATTTAGGGATGTGCTATTTTTGAGGATCTTGATGGGGGGATAATTTGTAGGCATCATTTTGGCCTTTGATTAGGGGTTTCTTTCTGTTTAGGAGACCTTTTTGGAGGGAGATCTCATTTTCAATATAAGCCATGTGGGCTATTTAGTGGACTATTTACTTCACGTTTAGGGGTTCAGAATCAGGAGAGAAGGTTCTTTTAGTGAACTATTGGTTCCTATAGACCTTTTTTTGCATGTTTTTGTAACCATTTATAGGTTTTTGAAGGAAATAAGAGCAGGCTTTCTGATTACATCAATTTATGAGTATTGGATCCAATCCTATTCTTCTTTTCTGCATTAAGTGTTGCATATTTTATATTATCTGGTAAAGTGAATTGTTGCTAATTCCTTTCCTATATTTTTAAAAATCAGGCCTTTTGTAGAATATGTAAGTTTGTTGTCAGTTTTTTTTACTGTTTGTGGTATGAACCCAAATAGTGAATTATACTCAACCTTTATGTTCAGTAAAGAATGATAAATGCAGCTCAGTGATTTTGTAGTTGGGGATGCTGGTTTGAAAAATCCTGATAGATCTAGAGTAAGTTTTTGGTGTATCACCCCATTTCCCATTCAGTTTTAAATCCTTCTTCCCTTTTCCCAATTCATTTTTTAATCAGGAGGTGATATTCCATACCAGATAGGAACCGGCCTAGAATCTAGAGACTCTTTCTCAATCATAGTCCACCCACAACTAGAGAAGGTTTCCATTGTTAGGATTGAATACTGTCACAGCCCCAATGCCTGAGTTGGGGTGGTAATTCTAAACCTCAACAATACATATAGACATATACATACATGTGTATATACACACACACTTGTGTATGTGTACACATGTGTGTATATGTGCATACATGTGTATATATACTTATATACACATGTATGTATATATACACACATGTATACACATACACATGTGTGTATATACACACATACTCACATGTGTGTATACACACATATACATATATACACACATGTACACATATACACACATATATACACACATGTGTGAGTATATATACACATGTGTATATACACACATGTATATATACACATATACACACATACATGTATACACATATACACACATACACACATGTGTGTGTGTGTTTATATACACACATGTATATATACATATACATATATGTATATATACATATATGTATATATACATATACATATATATATACATATATATGTATATATA
>MU223945.1:219557-246584 GCA_018584345.1 Thuja plicata
GCATATTCCCATTTTGGGGCAAAATTGGAATATGAAAATTCCAATTCCAATTTTGTAAGATGGACACAAACATGGAATTGACATTATCTAGAATTAGATAATGCCAATTCCAGTCTAATTTCGTGAAACAAACATGCCCTAAGGAGTGGGGGAAATCAAATGCTAACAGAGGAAGAAGATATTAGTAGGTTTTCTGTGGAGTTCTTTCAGGATACCTACAGATGCCAAGCTTGGGGGGGATTCAGTTGACATTTCTAATAGGCTCCTAGAGGCTATCCCAACTGTCATAAGTGAGGAGGAAAATGAAGAGTTGTTGCATTAGGTTTTGTAGGAGGAGGTAAAAAAATTTGTGTTCTCCATGGGGGCTTATAAATCTCCTGGCTTGGATGGATTTCCTTTGGCCATCTTCCAGCAATTCTGGGAGATTATCAAGTATGACTTAATCCACGCGGCCCATGATTTTTTTAGAACTGGAAACATCCTGAAGAAACTTAATAATACTCATATTGTGTTTTTCCCTAAGATTTAGGATCCACAGAGTATGGGAGGCTTCCGCCCCATTAGCCTATGTAACACTATTTACAAAATTCTCTCCAAAGTCCCTGCTAATATAATAAAACCACTTCTAAGCAAAATTATAAATACTAACCAGAAATGTTTTGTTCCGGGTAGACAAATTATGGATGCGGTGATTACCTCCCATGAAATTATTTATTCTATGGATAGAAGCAAGAATGCTAGGATGACACTGAAGTTGGACATCTCTAAGCCTTATGATAAAGTTTTTTGGGATTTCTTGTATGAGGTGCTAAGAAAATTTGGGTTTCATGAAAGATTTATAAAAGTCATAAAGGTGGTGGTGGAAACAGTTGACTTTGCGGTGTTGGTTAATGGCTCACACTAGCGGTCATTTAAGCCAGAAAGGGGATTTAGACAAGGGGACCCACTTTCATCCTACCTTTTCCTAATGTTTGTAAAGGTCCTGGCTCGGAACTTCCTGGAGCTGAAGAGGATTGGATCCATTGTTGGTTTTAAACCGGCCTCCACCCTTCTTACGAAAGTTATCCAGTAGTTTGTGGATGATACATTCTTGGAAAAACTTGTAGTAGGGAAGCTAGGGAATGGAAAAATCTATTGAATATCTATGCAGAGGCTTTAAGACAACTGATCAACTACTGTAAGAGAAAAATTTATTTCTTTAATACAGAGCAGAGAACGTAACAGAAGATTGTGGATTATCTTGGTTGTATGGGGGCTAAGCTTCTAGACACTTATCTTGGTCTCCCGCTCACAGCTATGGAGGTCTCAAACCAATTCTAGAACACCATTATAGAGAAAATGCAGAAAAAAATGGCAGGTTGTAAGGGGAAAGTGCTAAGCAACGCGGGGAATCTACAATTATTGTCTACGACCCTCCTAGTTATTCTTGTTTACTTCCTTTCTCTATTTAAAATCACTGATAGAATGTCGGAGAAGCTTGAGAAAATTTAGATAAATTTTTTGTGGTCGGGGGTGGAGGAAAAAGCTAGAATGAGCCTGGTCAGCTGGGATACAGTTGGTCAATCGAAGGTCAAGGGTAGGCTGGGAGTGAGTAAATTAAAATATTTAAATAAGGCTTTAAGAACCAAAATTGGTTGGCAGCTTTTTAGGGGATCCACTGACTAGTGTAGGATTATGAAGGCTCAGTGTTTTAATAGCACCTCCCATTTCCCTTTAAGTTAGGGTTTACTGACTGGCTCTAAAATTTGAAACTTTATAGCTAAGTGTAAGGGATCCCTGTTAAGGGGGATGAAATGGATATTGGGTAATGGTAATCAGATCAGTTTCTAGGAGGACTAGTGGGTTAGTGTTAAACCTTTGGGTAGGGACAAGTTTTGTCACAATAGGGACATACTAGAATCTTACTTTGGAAGTAAAGTAAAAGATTACATTTCTCAGGATAGGAAATGGAAAAAGTTGGCGAAGGCCTCTATTGACCATGCTCAGGTTCCCCTTTATGTTCAGGAGATACAAAAGCTCTTGGAGGGTATTGGGATCCCCCTCTCTTAGACAGAAGACAAAGTTGTATGGTGCCATAACAAGTCAGGGGAGGTCACAGTGAAATATTCTTATTTAGTTAATTCTAAGAAGGTGGAGAATAAGAAAATGTGGGGAAGTGTTTGGATCCCACAATTGATCCCTAAACTAATTTTTTTCTGGTGGACAGTGTTGCGCGATAATATCCTCACGCTCAACAACCTCCAAAAGAGGGGTATCTAGCTGGTTAAGCGGTGTGTTATGTGTAAAAATAAGGAAGCGACCATAAATCATCTCTTAATTCATTATCCTTATGCGTCTAAGGTTTGGTCCAAAATAATGAGAAAAATGCAGCTGGATTGGGTGTTTTTAGAGAATGTTAACCAATTTGTCATCAATTGAGGCCATTTTTTGGTACATTCGCTCATTTTTCTTCTCTAGAAAATGTTACCCCCACATGTGTACTGAAGCCTGTGGAAATAAAGGAATAATAGAGTGTTTCAGGGGGAGGAAACTGAAGGTTGAAGGGATGGCATGTTTTGTTGTCAATCTACTGAGGGAAAATCTGGAGACTTGTCGGTGGAGAGTTCCTAACTCCCCCCTTAAGTAATTGGACTATAGATTGGCTCGTATTTGGCAGCTCCCTAAATCCTTTTTTGTTTTTGATAACTCAAAGGTGCTTGTGAGGAGGAATATTCAATGGGCCCCCGGAAGATACGTTCTTCAAGATAAATTATAATGGGGCTGCATGTGGTGGGGTTGCTGCGGGAGGAGGTATTATCAGAGACCACCTAGGGAAGATGAATATTGCTTATGCGATTAATCTTGGGTTGGGTATCAATAATGTGGCAGAAATCTCCACCTTATTATGGGGTCTTAAAGTGGCAGTTACCATGGGAATCAAGAAGTTGATTACCGAGGGTGACTCAAAATTCATGATTGAGCTAGTCAAGGGGAACTACAGGGCTAGCTCGAACATGTCTAATCTGTTGTAGGACATCTAGTTGTTCCTCCCAAGGCTGGAGGAATTTAAATTACAGCATATTTACAAAGAAGGAAATATGGTGGTGGATGTGCTGGCTGCCACTGGATTATCTATGAACGGGGCCAAGTGCTGGAGAAATTTGAATTTGTTGACGAAGCACACTAGTTTTTTTGTTGAGAAAGAAAGGAATAATGTTATTAAATGATGAGGTACAAGGATGTTGCTAATTGGAGGAGAAATGTGGCTTGTAGAGTCACGAGGCGCAACGTGAATTCAAATTTCAAAAGTGAAATTGGAAAGAAACTTAATTTTAGTAATGTGTTGATAAGATGGGTAATTATTACCTTGTTTGTTGAAGATGCGGGCACTTTTAAGAGAAATATCGACATGGAGATTAAAACGACACTTGGGATTTCTGATAAGATGGCCAAGTTTTATTGGCATTTTATTTCCAAGGTACTCAATCATTTATTCCCATGTGAACAGTACTTCATGTGGGTCGAATTACCATCTTGCAATTAAAGCTATTAGTATTAGTACTAATTGGAAAACAATTTTTTGTAACACTGGTTGCTTGAGTTGGGTGTGCTGCAAAGGTTGTCTGAACTGGGGTTAGCTTAGGGCTGGTCTGTGTGGTGGTAGATCGGTTGTGATTTCTTTGGAACCTCAGGTGTTGGAATAATGGAATGGTGTGTACTGAGAGGGGAGGGGTGAATCAGTACCCTTAAAACTTTTTATCAATTAACCATTAGTACTTTGTTCTTGCATTACCGACCATTGATGTTTTTCTACCTTATGCATGTAATATCAAAATATAAACTTAATTCCATGCAAACATTCATAGAAACATTCATGAAATGTAAGTACCCATGACACAAGAATTGGTAACTCAGAAAACCGCTGTCAGAAGGTAAAAACTATTGATGGGATGAAACCCACAAAGCTTCACTATCTGCAGAATGGAAGGTGTCAGTTAAGGCTAC
Organism: Thuja plicata; assembly: GCA_018584345.1. Lineage (NCBI taxonomy): Eukaryota > Viridiplantae > Streptophyta > Pinopsida > Cupressales > Cupressaceae > Thuja > Thuja plicata. Next base: position 223,542 of record MU223945.1, read on the forward strand.
AAGTGTGATCACTTCTGATGATCTTACCTGTTAGGAGTAACATTTTAGGCTGGTTAGCTCTACTTGGTTAAGAGATTTAGCAACATTGTTAATTGTGCACTCGGTTAAGAGATTTACATAAGGATTGTTAAAACCACCTTCTTAAAGGATTTATTCTATTTTCTACAATTTTTAAAGAGTAGTCAAAAATACTTGTTGACCTAATGATATGAAATCCTGAATTGTTGAATACAAATCCTTTAAGTACACAATGTATTTGTATCACCTATAGTGATTGATTAATATCTATGTTTTGCTTGGTAGCCTTGAATCTTGTTCTTCATAACTGATTTCATCTTTTACTATCCTTCTACATAAAACTCTCTATCTGATCCCTAAATTTCTGTTGTGGTTACAATCCTCTTGTTCTGATTGATTACTACGTCTATTTATACAATGAAGTTGACCTATTTAGCTTTCACGCTTTACAATAAAAACTCTAAGATCAAAGGTTTACAACTTGACCTTGATCTCCTAGTTTGCATGTTTTCAATCAGTTAGATTGATTAAAATAATTAAATATGCTTTACTTTTACCTCAATAAATGGTTTTAAAGATAAGCATAAAGCTAAATATAAAACTTAAGTGTTTTATCTAACATGTAACTCAGATCCACATTTCTCAGAATTAAAGTTGTCTCTTGGTAGACTAGTGCTTGGGTTGCTCTGTAGTCTTTCTTTGGTGATGTCTCTGTAGACATTCTGCTTCTTGGGTTTCTCTGTAGACTGTCTGTCAGTTTACTCTATGAACTGCTCTATCAGTTTACTATGTAAATTGTGCTCTCGGTGTTCACTATAAACTGTCTGTCTCGGCGACCTCTATTTGTTGTCACTTGGTGATCATGTTACCGATGGTTCGAAAACTATTTTCCTTGTAGACTAATGACAAAATATTATCCTTTAGGATTATCAATCTCCCCCTTTTGCATTAGTATCAAAAACTGATATGTGCAAAACTAAAATGTTCAGTATGTGCACCAAAATATTTATCTTGTCAATATGACTCCTCCTATGTGCATGTCTCGGTGTAGTGTATGTATATGTTATATTTTCCTTTATGCATATATTCCCTCTTTTATCATTTCACCCTTTTACCTTATCATTTTCCCCTTTCTATTATTTCCCCCTTTATCATATCATTTCCCCCTTTTTTTGAAAATAATGACAAAGGTGTAATACTTATAATTTGTCAAAAATGTGGGAATGGGATTTCTTAATGTCTTCCATCATCTTCTCCCATTTCTCTTTGAAGAGTTTCAGGGCCATTTTCTCCAATGTTATCCTAGCGTGCATGGCATAGATACTGCCGGTGACAGACATCTCCAGGGTGGAAATTAGTGTTCTTTCCGAAGTCATATGTTGTTGCAGTAGTGTGATATTTGGTAGTAGTAGATCTTGGAGCTCGGTTACCTTATCTCAGAGTTTAGAAGCCTCTTTAATCTCTAGTCTCAACCGTTTAGATTTTATAAGCTTCTCATAATGCAACTTGAATGCATTATCATTGGTTGTGAGACCTTGTTCACTTGCCTTAAGATCTTCATCAATTTTGGCCAACTTGTCACTATGCTCGGTAGTGAAAGTTTCTAATGTGCACAACTTTTGAATTATGTTTACTACTTCTGATATTATTGGATCTATAGTAGTAACTATTTCAGAAAGTTTTACCTTTTGTTCTGCCACTTCCTGGCTGATTTTCTCAGTAAGCTTGTATTGACAATTCTTCTCAGCATGTTCCTCTATTGCCTTGTCTGCATCTACATTCTACGATGTGATGACATCAGTAAGAACTGCTAATTGATCAAGTATAGGTGCACTTTGATCAATATCTTTGTCAGGTACAATCTACAATAGTATTTCTTTGGTTGTCTCTAGGACTTGGGAGTTTTTGTGCTCCTTCCTGAGCTTGTCCTGAATTTCCTTTCTTTTACAAAGTTCACCATACTTTGTAAGTGACTCTTGATCTAATGTCCTAGGATCACAGTCTAGTATGTCAATGAATTCATCCAATGTGAATGGATTTTTATTCTTCTTCTTCTTCTTTTTCTTCTTTGAAATTGTGCGAAAGTAGGTGAATGTAGAACTATGGCTAGTTCATGCTCTTTTTCTTGCTTCAGTGATTGTGTGGGAGGGGTTGTGCCTTTTGTGTGCTACTTGGGATTAACCTGTTGGTTGGTAGTGGATGTATCCACATCAACCTTGTCTATATTTGTAGCCTTTTCACCCTCGGTGTTCTTGTCAGTGGCATCATCTTGTGTCTCCTCTCCCCTTGCATCTTTATTTTCCTCTTGTGTATCTTGTTGCTTCCCTTGTTCAGCTCCTGTGTCCATCGGTGTGGTTGCATCAGGTTCAGGTGTCTTCTCCTTTGCCTCTATTATGATATTGATAGCTTGTATCAATAATGGTATTTCACTTGGTATATTGACTTGTGCTACATCCATGGTATCCTTTACCTTTTCCTTCTCGGTGGCAGCAGTTACATCTTCATCTTTCTTTGGTTCATCATCAAAATTAATAAGTGTTATATCTTTAATGATGACTTTTGTTGAATTTTCTAATGATTGAAGTATCTGAGGTACATCATCCATGGCCTTGCTTTCCCATGTTTTCAATTCAATTGGATTGATGTCGTTGGTATCATTTATGATGATGTGCTTTGGGCTTGGTGTGGCCTCTTTCTCTTCATTGTGAGGGGTCTCGGTAAGACCTAATACCTTCTCGAGGCTTGAATCCTCCTTAGGTGGATTGAATATTTGATTCCAAGTTTCATCACTTTCTTTATCAAGCTCAATTAATTTTCCTTCTAGTACCTTGTATTCTCTCACTAGCTGAAAATTTTCTTGCATGCTTCTTCATCATTTCATCAATATCCTCAACTTTTGATTTGGGTGGCATAATTGTAACCAGGGATCTTTCTCATATTTGCTTCTCGGTATGCAGTGCATAAGTCCACCTTGCCAAAATTATGTCATTCAACTCTTGTGGCATCATCTTATTGAATTGTACAGGTACATATTTGAATGCAATCATTGCCTGATTGATGGCTTCTTCAATCTTCTTCTGATCCTCAGAAGATAAGGTTAGCCATTGCCTTATCTTAGCATTTGATATGCTACCTATCTTGACGATTGATGTAGAAATCTCATCAATTGTCTTAGGAACTTTGTGCTTTTCAGCTTGGAGTGCTAGTTCACTCTCATCTTGTGCAGTGTCATCCTTGTCCTCTTTAACTCTAGTGTATTTTATTCTTTACCTCGGTGCATGTTTCCTAGTTTGAGGCTTTCTCTTATAGGTCCTGACTGTACCTTTCTTCACCGGTGAGGAATCTATATCTTTGGTAGTCTGACTCATTTTTCTCGATGCAATAATAGTCTTTTTTTCTTTGGTAGTGGTACATCAGATTTTGTAGACTTGGATTCACTCAATTGCTCACCTTCACCGATGGGTGACCGTCCCTCAGTGACCTCTTGCTCTGAATCTTTATCATCTACCGAAAGTTTCTTCTCAAGTGTTTTGATGATTTTGTTCATCTTTCAGTCTATTTTCTTTACAACTAGGCCTGTTTTGATTCTTACCTTGGCTTCCTCATAGGTTCTAAATCTTGGTAGTGATTTGTCCAGTGGTTCATTCAATAATGCTTCAATACAATTTTTGGCTTGATCAATGTTGATCTCATAATCTAGAGGTGGTAACCATGTTGTCCTCGGTACAGCTTGTTTTATCAAAGTGGTGTCGGTATCCACTATAAAACATATATCATCCTTATACTTTTCCACCATTTGTTCAGGTATCCTCATCCTTTTCTGCATTCTATCTTTGAATCCAGTGAAATATGCATCCATGAATGATGTAAATTTGTCCCCTAGCGACTTAATAAATTTACTAATTTGAATTGTTATTAGTCGGGTAGTGTCCCAATTGACATTACCGATAGATGGGAAGAAGTTCTGGAAATAGAAAAATGTACACGTGAGGAGTGATCCGAAATTACATGAATTAGTCCTTGTTAACCTAATTATCCTCATTTTATCCTCCAATTGCTTCAGTAGAAGCTCAGATAGGTCCAGTTGTAATCCCTTCTTTACAATCTTTATGGGTAGTGTCAACTACTCCGCATGCTATGTTGTTTAACCAGATGGCTTGGAATACCTTGTTTCCCAGTACACATGCACTAGATTTTAGTTTTGGATTGGTGATGGAGTTTACCTTTAAACCTCTTTCATCCCATACTACACCTGTCATCTTTTCTATATCGGGGCGAGGAGGATGTTTGAGTGCTTTGACCTTGTCAGTTACTAGATAACCGGTTATCGCATGTATTACATCCTTGGTGATTGGTTTTGGTTCATCTAACCACATTTTCTTGTCATGTACTCTGCTGAGTACTATCCAAATCCACTCGGTTTTGATTTCCTTTGGGAACACTAGGGCATTTGTCAACTCTTTTACCTCAATGTGTTTATGTTCATCCTTAATGTTTCCATCTATGCAAAGCTTCTTGTAATCTTCTTTAGCTTCAAGATCTCTGATCTCTGCAACATTACAGTGGATATAGGCTCAGAAATCCTCGACTAGCAAAACCCTAGGTGGTATGCTTGAGAATTCTCCAGCGTTGTTAGGTTGTGAAGCAACCTCAGGGAAAAATTTGTACTTAGGTTCTTCACATGTAGAGTTCTTGATTAGATTAACCTTCTTATCCTTCGCATTCTTGATTTTGGAAACTCGTGAAGTGGTTGCCATGTTTATTGAATTTAGGGCTTTCTCCATAAATGATCTTTTTTCTCGGTGATTCTTAGTTACTTACTTGATCTGTTGTAGATATTGTGAATCTATAGGAATAGCTATGAATATTCTTGTGAATCACTCTGCAATATTTTTGTTGTTGGTCATTCTTCTTCACTCTTCTCTTTGCTCTTAAATGCTTTGTGAGAGAATGAGCTTTCCATCACCTTTTTATAGATGATGCCCTAAGTGGTGCAATAAATGCTTTATCTACTTCTCGGTGGTCGAAGACAAAGTTGCTCAGGGAAAATGCCAACGCCATCCTCGGTGAGAGTGCGACACTGGGGGTAAGTGTCAACTCAATTGACCTTTCATATGTTCATCAACAACACTCAGTATGTAGCGAAGACTTCAATGTATTTTTACATGATTACCGATGATGCTTGGTTTACATTATCAACTTAGCTTTTATATGTACACCGATGATTCTCGATGTGTATTGACTGACAAGATTATATTCAAAAAAATAACAAGTAATACCATAGTGTATCTTCATTCATGCTAATTTGGCATATTATCAATGTATATTGGAACTGATGTAAAATATAGCTTTGTATAGTGTAGTTCGATACTTACTTGTTTTGCTTAGGTGGGGGTTGTGATATCACCAGATCCTTTGGATAAGGTGTCACAAATTGTATTGCTTTGTCCAGCATCATCAGTGTTTGTATCTTTTCTCCACATATTGTTTCTCATCTTCCTAATGTCTTCAATGGTATTTCCATTGGCAAAAGTGCTTGTCTCTGTCACTCGGTCTCTGTAGTCCTTACTTAGATGACCGACCCTATGAAAGTGTAAGCATGTCATTTCGGGGTTAGTCCAGCTTCTAGACTTTCGTTTCCATTTCCTCATGCGATTTGCAAATATGTGTCCATATCTACCACATGCTGTGCAATTTTCCCATGTGTTGTAATCCCAAACATATGAGATATTGACTCTTCTCAGTTGATAAGCATTTTCTTGTTCTTTTGGTTTCCATGCTTGCCTTTTCTTTTTCCTGCATTCAAGAGATGTGTGCCCATGCATTTTGCAAGTAGAACAATATTTTTCCATGTAGGATTCCTTCTTTAGTTGTTTCACCTTAGATATGCATTCATGTTCTTTGTGTCCATGTTTGTTATAGTTATAAAAATCTCCTATGAATGTAGATGTGGGTTTAGGAATACCTTTAGCTTTGCTCCTGCAAACATTTGATGTGTGGCTTGGTTTTCCATAGTGATTGCATGACTGCTTCCTTGGCCTTGGATTTGTGTAGACATGTTTTTGATCATCTTTGTTTGATGATTCTCCATGCTTGGTATACCCTAGACCGGTATTGTTGTTGAGTCTTCTTTGTCCATCCAGAAAATCATCCATTCTCTTTTTACTTTCTCCAGCTTTCTTGATCATATCATTGTGTTATTTCTAAATCCTTGCTTCATGTTTTAGTCTCTCATTTTCTTCTCTTAGCTCAACAATATATTCCAATTTCCCATCGAGTTCTATGTTCACCCGGTTTGCCTCATGAATAATAAGAACTATTTGATTGGTGATCTCATGAAGATGTTTAGTAAGTCTTTGTATTTTAGTCTCTCTTTCTTGTATCTTTTCAGTCATCTTCCTCCTGTCATCAATAGCTAATGTTCTTTCTTGTTCAGCTTGTCTAGCGTAATTCACAACATCAATCATCCTTACCATCTGTGTCTCTTGATTGATTTTCAATACCTTTACTTGTTCTGTCAGATGTTGATTAATTTCATTCAGACTTGTAATGCTTCCTTCAGATGTGTCTGATGTATTGCTAGATGTAGATCCTGATGACTCAAAAAAATCAGGTATCTCTTCTTCATGATAGTCTGTTTCATTGCAGGGAGATTCCATAGCTTTTCTTTCATCCAGTAGCTCTCTCATCTTGATTCTTTCTTCTTTTTATTTCTCATATAAGATATGTATCTGCAACATCTTATTCTCAATATTCTTGTCTAGCTCATACCTTTCCATTGTATGATCTTTTCTCTCAAGTGATTTAAACTTTTACAAATAAGAGATCTAGCTCAGATACTAATTGTTGGAATAATGGAATGGTGTGTACTGAGAGGAGAGGGGTGAATCAGTACCCTTAAAACTTTTTATCAATTACCCATTAATGCTCTATTCTTGCATTACCAACCATTGATGCTTTTCTACCTTATGCATGTAATATAAAAACATAAACTTAATTGCATGCAAACATACATAGAAACATTCATGAAATGTAAGTACACATGACACAAGAATTGGTAACACAGAAAACCCCTAATAGAAGGTAAAAAATATGGTGGGGATGAAACCCACAAAGCTTTACTATCTGCAGAATGGAAGGATCCGGTTAAGGCTACAAGTGTGATCACTTCTGATGATCTTACCCTATTAGGAGTAACATTTTAGACTGGTTAGCTCTACTCGATTAAGATATTTAGAAACATTGTTAAGTGTGCACTCGGTTAAGAGATTTACATAAGGATTGTTAAATCCACCTTCTTAAAGGATTTTTTATATTTGCTACAATTGTTAGAGAGTAGTCAAAAATACTTGTTGACCTGATGATATGCAATCCTGAATTGCTGAATACAGATCCTTTAAGTACACAATGTATTTGTATCACCTATAGTGCTTGATTAATACCTCTGTTCTGCTTGGTAGCCTTGAATCTTGTTCTTCATAACTGATTTAATCTTTTGTTGTCCTTCTACATAAAAATCCCTATCTAATCCATAGATGTCTATTGTGGCTACAATCCTCTTGTTCTGATTGATTACTACATCTATTTATACAATGAATTTGACCTATTTAGGTTTCACGCTTTACAATAAAAAAATCTATGATCAAAGGTTTACAACTTGACCTTGATCTCCTAGTTTTCATGTTTTCAATCAGTTAGACTGGTTAAAACAATTACATATGCTTTACTTGTCCCTCAAGATATGGTTTTAAAGATAAGCATAAAGCCAAATATAAGAATTAAGTGTTTTATCTGATGTGTAACTCAGATCCACATTTCTCAGAATTAAAGTTGTCTCTCGGTAGACTGGTGCTTGGGTTTCTATGTAGTCTTTCCTCACTGATGTCTTTGTATACATTCTGCTTCTCGGGTTGCTCTATAGACTGTCTGTCGGTTTACTCTATGAATTGCTCTGTCAGGTTACTTTGTAAACTGTGCTCTCGGTGTTCACTATAAACTGTCTGTCTCGGTGACCTATGTTTGCTGTCAATCGGTGATCATGTTACCGAGGGTTCAAAAACTGCTTTCCTTGTATACTAATGAAAAAATATTATCCTTTAGGATTATCATTAGGAAGAGGAGTTTCATTCAGAGAGCAACATTGAGATGGGTGGAGACATGGTTGAGGTGGAACCACCCAAAATTGAAGATGGATTTCTCAAGAACTCGTGTGTCATAACGTATTTGAAGGAAGATAGTTTTTACCCTTACATGGAAGCCATGGAGGGAAGTGATGAGCTTATTTCTATGCAGCTTGTGGATTCTTGGGAGGAATGCAAGGTTACCATTGATGGTATAACCTTCAAAATCAATGAAGAGGTAATTGACCAAGCCACAGGGTTATTTATGGAGGGCAAGAAGTAGAAGAAGGTGTCTAAGAGCAGGGATGATACGAACGTCAAAATATTTTTCAAAAATACAGAGATTCTTGTTCGGTTCCATGGTGGCTTCAAACACACCAGGTTGCATGGTCCCTGGAATGAGGTATGCTTGATTATTATGAAGTATCTTACCCTAGAAGGTCAGCTTAGGACTTGTTACAAATATCACTTCCATCTGTTAAACTATTTTTGTTACAATGAAGAAATTTCTTTTCCTTTTTTTTTTTCTGCTACACTCGTTGGAGGCGTCAGTGGTCGATGTGAGGGATAAGAAAAAAATAAAGCAAAACTTATGCATTCTCTACCAAGGCCTCATTTTGCATCTTTAAAATTTTCATCGTGCTTTGTGCCCTCCTAGATTTGTTACTTTGTTTGAAATTAATACCCCCACTGCTAATAATCCTAGTGAGATTGTTCCTTCCCCATCTCAACCTAACTCATCCTCAAAAATGCCAACTCCCACAAGGAATAAGCCCAAGAACTCACGCCAAGACAAAGTTGGTCTGGTGGAAGAATTTCAAATACATATTGACTCGGAGGAGGAAGAGGAAGACAATGACAGTAGGAGGAGGTCCCACATGATTGTATTAAACACACAGGTTAAATAGAAGGCAATCAAGAAAAGATACGTGGAGGTTGAAGATGAAGAGGGGGATGCATAGGAGGAAGAAGGGAGGAGAAAAGGAAGTAGTGATGAAAAAAAAGAAAGGGGAAAAATTTAAAATTAAGGAGGATAGCTTAGACAAAGACAAAGGTAAAGATACCCCGACTAAGGAGGGAGGTGAGAAAAGCCAGAAATCTACCCAGATTTTAGCTTGTTTTAAATTTCCCACGGTGGACTTCTCCAAAAATAAATTGATGTGAGAATAGATGACATAGTCATCGCTTAGTTCTACCTCTCCTTTGGGCCAGTTGAAGGTTAATGTGGCTAAGAAGGATATCAGGGGAATAAGGATGGGGTCCTGGATGAAAGTGATGAGGAAGTTAAGGCCGACCTGAATCAAATGAAGGGTGATATTAAGTGGCTCCAGAACTTAATTTAGGACTTGGGCTCCAAAAATGACCTACAAGCGATGAAGGATGAAATCAGGGAGCTGGGAGAGAGCTTCAATAGAATTGTAGAATTCACCGTTAAAGTGATGCATTCAACGGCTACGACTCTTCAGGTTCTGCACCTGGAGAGTTTGAAGACTTCAGATGAGAAAAAGAATGATAGGAAGCTCTTCCAGTTTCTTGTAGAGGACTGGTTGAAGGTGCTGCTAAATGGAGGGGCAAAAACCCCAAGTGATTTTCCTTTTGTTCTTTTTTGATGATCTTTTTCTCTTGCTGCTACTGGTGGTCGGTCATTAAGGGCAGATTTTTATGATGTTTTTTTAACTATGTTGGTCGTAAGACTGTTAATTAGTTTTATGTTATTGTTAAAATTTTTAAGAAATTTACTGCTACTGATGTTCACAGGTTGGTTACCAATTTCATTGTGAAGTTGGGGTTTGTTAGTGATCACAGGCTGGTTACCAATTTTGTGGTGAAGTTGGGGCCTGTGGTAACTAGTTTTTGGTTTTTGATTTTTAAGAAGGGGATAGGCTGAGGGTGTGTTGCTGATGGTTTTGTGTTGGTAGTCTGGCACTTCTCGTGTTGGCTATGTTTTTTGTGTTGGGTCAACCCCCTCGTTCTGGCTATTTTTTTAGTCAAAAACATTTTAGCCAAATGACCAAATGGTAGAGGGCATTTTCATTCTCTATTGATTCACATATTGGTATAAGATGTTGACAATAAATACTTAAGTTCTAGATGTTTGTTCCAAATGGCCAATGGTAGAGCCATTTTCAACCTCTGTTGACTCCCATATTGGTATAAGATGTTGACAATAAACACTTAAGTTCTAGATGTTTGTTCCAAATGGCCAAATGGTAAAGGGCATTTTCATCCTAGGTTGACTCCCATATTGACATAAGATGTTGACAATAAACACTTAAGCTCTATGTGTTTTTATAATATAGAAGATAAAATTTTAGTTTTAATATTATTGTATAAGTATTAATAATTTAAAACACAACAAAATCAAACCATAATCACTAAAATTACAAACTATAATCACTAACTATAACTAATTTAAATTATTTGCATTAAACAAAAAAATATGTTGAACTTATATAATTCTTTTAAATAATATTCATTTATCTTAGACATACATATTTTTTAAAATTTTAAAATAATTTAATTAAAAATGTTCACTATTTGAAAAAATGTTTTAAGAAATTTTATGCCAAAGGTGTTTCACATTAAGACATTGAGACATTGGTAATAACGAAGATGCTTTCATAAACATAAAAAGTTTACTAAGGCTCCCCATTTTATGGTTTTTTTTAGCATAAGATTAAGGGATTCTTTTCGGCTCCTTTAAAAACCCTTTATAAAAGGGATTCTTAGAGTACTTGTCCATTTATTTGCTTCATATTATCTTTTCACTTAGGTTAACAATTGTAAATAGTTCAATTTTTATTTATTAAATTTAAATTTAAATTTTAAGAGAGTAAAATAATTATAAATTGAACTATTTTTAATTATATTTATTTATTAATATAATTTTATATATTAGATATAAGTAATTAGAATAATTTAAAATTTAAATCTAAATTTAAAAATATAATAGAATAAAGAAAATTAAAATTAAAATAAAGATCAAAATATAAAAAATCTTAAAGGTAGGAATAATAATTTAAAATAAATAAAATGAATATAATATATAATAGTAATTTTAGTATATAATAAGTTTATTAAGTTAATAAAAATATTCTTAAATTTAGTAGAATTTAAATATAAATTAAATATGTATAAAAAGTAGATTTAATATCAAACCTTTTTTATGACTTTAATAAAAAAAAATCATTATCACTATTAGAAAATCATTATCATTATCTCTTTCTATTTTAGAGTAAGGTTTTATTTTGTTAATCGTCTAATATTTTTTTAAGTGATCTCTTTGTTTTCCATTTAATGTCTTATTTTACGACCTAAACTTGTGAGATAACTATAACAAAAGATTTCTTCTTTTCATCTTATTGTTTAAACCAACTTGATTGTAGAGGACAAATCTAGAAAAGACAATTAACAGAATACCATTTTAGCTCTTGGATCCTCACTTCCATTTTGGCGAACACATGCACACGTTCATTTGTCATTGTGTCATCCTCAATCCAACCTTATGACTCAATTTCCTCAACCCCAAACTTACAAGTCCTAGCCATCCAACTATACTAGCAAAGTAATGTGTTAGATCTCTATGCATACATATCCAAGATTCTTCTTTTGGTTGGAACTATATAATTTCACATTTTTGAATTGCATTAATTGCATCCTTCACAAGTTGAAGCAATTGTTCTATTTGGTATGGCTACTTATATTGCATTATAGTTATAATAGCAAAATATTGTATACTTGTAAAATGATGAATCCTATTTCAACCATGACATCATTTGATTTATTGTAAAATGTGTTGGTCTAACATTTCATTGGTTTCCCTACCTTCATAATCATTTTGCTTAACAATCAATTATCTTCATTCCCAAATAGTGGGTAGGTACTATCCATTAATATAAATTACATTTTAAAAACTAATTATGATTTTTACTTTATAATATGATATAATAAGTATCAAAATATTAGAAATGAAAACTATTACAATAATTAAAAAAAAAAATTAATTATGTATACATTATATTTATTATTTATAATTTATAATAAAAAAATTAATTATAATTTTATAAGTCTTAATTAAAAAACTAAAAATCTATATTAAAAGTAAATAAATTTTTTTAATTTTTCAATTAAAAATAAAACATATTAAAAATATCATAGATTTTTAATTATACATTATAATATTATTATATAAAATCTTAAACTCTTGACTTTCAAAAGCTAAAACTAAAATTAAAAGCATTTCAAAGTTCTAAATTTAAATGAAATGAACAATAATATGCAAAGTATATACGTAATAAAAATAATACTGACCGCTGTCAAAATATGCTTCTGATTTTGCATATTGCAGTTGTGTGTGTCAGTTGGCCATTGAATGAATTATTAACATGCCCCTCAAATTCAACTACCCACCCTTTGAGACACGATGCTCAAATTTACAGATATTTCCACCTGACAGCCATTAGGACATCAAATTTAACCCCTCAAAAGCAAATACGACACTCGTTTGAATGTCAAACTTAAACCTTTGAAAGCAAAGAGGAAACTTGTTTGAACGTCAAATTTAAACACACGAAAACAAAGGTGACAGTCACATGAACGTCAAATTTAAACACACGAAAACAAAGGTGACAGTCGCATGAACATCAAATCAAACAAACAAAAATAGAGGTGACAGTCACATGAACGTCAAATTTAAGCACACGAAAATAGAGGTGACAGTCACATGAACGTCAAATTTAAACACACAAAAACATAGGTGACAGTCACATGAACGTCAAATTTAAACACACGAAAAACAGAGGTGACAGTCACATGCGCGTCAAATTTAAACACACAAAAACAGAGGTGACAGTCACATGAACGTCAAATTTAAGCACATGAAAATAGATGTGACAGTCACATGAACGTCAAATTTAAATACACAAAAATAGAGGTGACAGTCACATGAATGTCAAATTTAAGCATACAAAAACAGAGGTGACAGTCGGATGAACGTCAAATTTAAACACACCGAAACAAAGGTGACAGTCGCATGAACGTCAAATTTAAACACATGAAAACAAAAGGTGATGGTCGCATGAACGTCAAATTTAAACATACAAAAACAGAGATGACAGTCACATGAACATCAAATTTAAACACACGAAAACATAGGTGACAGTCGCATTAACGTCAAATTTACAAGTCCCATAACCCTAAACCATGCTAACCCTTGTATCCTAAACCTTGCGAACTGTCGTTACTCTAAACCCTAAACCCTACTAAATCGTAACCTCTGATAACCTTCTTATCCTAAACCCTAAAAACCCTAATTACATCATTTAGGGTTTAGGGTTTACCCTAGTTACCGGTGGTTTGTTGCGTCCTAGGATGAATCTCCCTATATGCTACGTATCTTCCAGCCGTCGTTAATGGTGTGTTGTCAATATATATGTCCTTCGCCATTTGCACAGAGGAAACGACAAGCCGAGTCTCATGAACATCAACGACCCATATGAAGTTCTTGCAGTTGATATGGTTGTATTCTGTAGGTTCAATCGCACCCGCCCATTATCCTCTTTTGTATGTTGTTTAGGGAGGAAAAGAGGACAAAACACGGTATTAGAATATGCCTTGCAATCATTCCATTTTCAATCTTCCCAATATGACTTCTTAGACGTACATTTAGAAAAATTTAGATATTAAAGGTAAAAAAAAAATTTTTGTAACATTTAGTTGTAATTGAAAAATATGTCATAGTGATATCACTCACATTTTTTAGCTTCTAAAATATGGACACAATAATGTAGCTATTAACGTTCCAATTTTTGAAAATGGGAATTAAGGAAAATAAATACTTCCAAATCATATATATATAGAAAAAATTTAAATGAATTGTGAACACAATATTGCAGATATAAATGTCTCATTTTTAAAATTTGAAATTAAGGAAGAAAATCAATGTAAAGTGAACTATATATAAAGCTTAAAATTAAAATGTATTGTGGTTTTTTGTTCATAAGTAAAATTTTGTAAATGATATAAAATTAGAAGTAAGCAATAGTAGACAAGTATAGGTCATTAGAGAATTGTTTTATACTTGTAAGAAGTAAGCAATAGTAGACAAGTATAGGGCATCAGAGAATTTTAAATAGATATGTAATTTGGTAAGATAATAATATTTAAAAATAAATTTAATTGATACAAATATTAAATTAAAAAAAAACTTATTGCATAAACTGGAAATTTCTGCAATTATAATTTATAATTTATAATTAACTTATCCACAACCCCAAAAGATCAAAAAATCCATCACTAAAAATAGGAGTATTAGCCACAAAAAGGAATCCTCCAAACATACACTCCATAGCAAGAGGAAAAGGATTAGTCAAATCTCTAGCCATCTAAAAGATAGGAGCCACACCACAATCTAGAGATCTAGACTCTTGAGCAACCACCAAACCAAAAAAAGCAAAGTTTGAAGGCTAAACAAGCCCAAACAAAAGCCACACAAAGCATAGGGGCTTGTTAAAACAAGGCAACACATCAGAAGATCTCCTCCCAACAACACATACAATACTACTACCATCATCAACATAGGGAAAATATAGATGGAGCAAGAATAATGAAGGCACAAAGAAGGTCTTTCCACATCAGAAGAAACAAACACCCCCACCACAAAACCATCCAATTGAGCAACATATGCCACCCCATGAACACCTCCCCACAAAAAATACCAATGAAGCCTCACACCCTAGGAAACCAAAGGAACTGGGCATCATCATCTTCATCTGAATTGCCTCCCTCCCTCATGCTTCTTAAAACCCTATAAGCTCCTACTCTACCCTGACTCTTCATTGCATTCTTGTATTGATAATTAGATCATATTGTAATTGTAATTATTTCTGATTAATATAATTGAGATGAGAGTTTGGAGTGTGGGTTTTTCCCAAAAGGGTTTTCCCATATAAATCTGGTGTTGAGTTTTTGTTTAAATCTAAATTTGTATATGTTTATCTAATCTATAATTATTATTGGGTTTGTAAGGATTTTTGCATTCTCTCCTATTATACTTAGCCTTTGGAAGTGTTATTGTGAACTTTCTTTCTATCAGAACCTAGGCATCGTATATTTAGCTTCAATTTCTACCCATTAGAAAGAAAAAAAAAACATGTCAAAAGCAGACACGAAAGTCTCTAAGGATTCTACCCCATCTCTGCTGGTTATATTGGTTTTTAGAGGTTGGTTAGGTAAGGTTGTATGGGTAATCCCTATTTATTAGTATATCTCGTAGAATAGTTAGCAGTATAAGAGGTAGCATTGGTAAGCATGCGTTGGGAACTGGAACTGGGTTTCACATGGGGTACTTGGGAAATCCCACTATGGATGTGAAAAATATCAATATTTTGCAAAAGTGTTATCCTTCACTTCATTGCTAAAGTAAACTATCTTGTCCCTTGATTCCTTGGTGATAGTTTTATATTCTGACCCCAACTTCTTGCCTCGTAATGGTGATTTATCTATCCTAGTTTTGATTACATGATAGGTATATAGTATTAGCGTTGCTTTTTCTTCTTGGGTAAACTACCTTCTACACCTTTGCTTTGTATGCTTTCACTCAATCAATGGGATCAACCTCTAAAATGATTGGATCTTCTTACATTGTTCCATGTGCTCCTACCTTTCATGTTGCTCCTATCCTTTTCACTACTGATGTTCCTGCTCTTGGGTATGTCACTTGTGAAACTCTGGGTGGTACTTAAACTAGATCAAATTATGGTATTGGATTTCCTTCAATGTCTACTAAAACTGGTACTGCCTCTCTTGCTCATATTGATACTTATGTTACTGATGTATCTGTAACTGTCACTAGAATCTAGCTTGATGGTGGGACTTTCCTCCCTGCTCCTGATGTTGTTGGGATTTTATCTTTATTTGTACCTTGGTATGTATTTGTTAGGTCAAGATCTGGGTCTATCATAAGGGTGGAGGTACTCGGTTTACTACAGGAAACCTATGGGCGTCATGTCAATTTGATTTCCACTGATATCGCTAAGCGATATAGTGCTTTTACTCTGTAAATGACGTAAACTCAAGAAACTAGATCAATTGGTTTTGGATCAACTAAAATTGTCTATTCTCATGCTAGAGAAATTGAAATCGGTTCAACTACAGTCTTTACCTCCAAAATTATCCACCCTTGCTACTTCTTTCACTCAACCAATATAATTTCTTGTGGGGTGCCAATCTTGGACAAATGAATCTTTATTTCTCTTAGATCTAAATCATAGGTATTTAATTGGGGGACCTAACCTAATATATCTCAGACAAATATTCCACCAATGAATAAAATCCATGTCCACCAGCCATTCAGTCAGAGAGGAGAGAGCCGAGCGACCTCTACCTTTAGTTCTTCCCCAGGTTTTTCTTTGGTACCTACCTTTTTACTTGATCGAGGACCAAACCATCCACTCTAATCCACTATGAACCAAGAGCTAGATCTAAGAAATAAAGGGTTGAAATAGAGATCTGAAGCAAGCTAACTGCCCATTGTATCCTTTCTTGTTGGTTCAAGGGAAACTACTGGAACTGGTGCTACAACTACTCAGTCAATTGGATCAATATCTAGGACTGACAACCTCCTTGCAATGAGGTATGCTTCCTTAGCTACTTGGATAGTTCAACTTAGAATTGGCCCTTAACCGCTTTCCCTGCATATAATCATAAACCTGGAGGATGTGAATCTTCTTTTGATGCTTCACCCTCGCTTGGAGTTGGGTATGCATTTGATATAATCTAATCTATTGCCTTCACTATTGGTGTTTCCAAGTAAACGAGCTACAAATCCATTCAATAAAATGAATCCTTGACTGGAACTGGATGAAGGAAGTTGGGATTAGAAACTCTATTATATGTATTTTTTCCCTGCCCTAATTGTGCTTGGTAATTAGCAATGTGTTTTGTGTGGTTCTGTGAGTTTCTGGTAGGTTGTGTTTTTCCATAGTTTAGATAGGCATTTTAGTATTGGGTTTTTTTTTTGCCTCTTTGTGTTTGGTGCTTCTTGCACGAACAAGGCTGTCACTTCCTTATTAGACCATGAAATCTCTGTAGCATTCTGTTTCCACCAATCTCTTCCATTTCTAACCAACCACTCTCGATAATTTTATTTCTATTACTAACACTTTAATCCATCATGTACATCCTTGGATCAAACCCTGACCAATCCTTTTCACAGACCTTCTTCGTCAGGTCATACTGGGTCAACACCCGTAGAAAGAGTAGGAGAAATCCCATAATGGCTATTGCAAAGGCTTTTGTCTAAATGGAATAGTACAAGAATGGAGCAAAGCTCGAGGAGGGGGTGGTGGGTTGTTCTTTAGTAGCTAGTTCCATATTGGTGGTTCTCTTTTCCTATTCTACTGTATTCTAGCAAGCTAATCCTTAGAATAGTAGGGCAATGCTCAAATGGCTAACTATAGTGGCAGGCTAAAACATGGTAGGGTGGGAATTTTAGCTAGCTTCCAAGCCCAAGGAAAATATAATTCTGAGGCCCAATAGCCCACTATCTCCTCCCACCCACCCCTACTATCCATAATTACTCATTACAATGGCATCAACATGCTAGAGTGACACAAGTTATGATTAATTAAAAATAGGTTTTACAAGGACTCGAAACCTTTAAACAGAGTTATACAAATATTCAAAGAAAGTACAGCAACAACTGTGTCGAGGCACCATAAAAAGACAGTCGACAAAAAAAGCCAGCAGACAGACTAGCTAGAAATAGTCCCAAAGATAAACATAATAAGTAGGGACAACACAAAAAAGGGGAGGGCCCAGGAAAAGACAGCTACATGCCATAAACCATTTCCTGGGCCTAAATCACCATAACCTCCATCTGATTGATAGTATTTTTGAGGTCACCTTTGTCCTTCTCTTTTTCCTCCCTTGAGACACTAAACAAGACTCATGGCCATGTTCTATGTTCTCTTAGCACTATTCACTTAGTCATTAAAATGCATTCGTTGTCCACTTACTATAACATGTATTGAAACCCATATCCACGATTATTCCCCCTACCCTAAATTACCTTTCCATTGGACAAAAAAAGTAAGTTGCAATATATTATTCAGTTGAAATATTATAATACATTTATCAATTTATTTATTTATGGTTTTGAGACTTTAGACAAGACTCGTGGTCACGTTGTTCTAAGTTCCTTTGGCACTATTCACCTACTCACTAAAAAGACTCCTCTTTTATTGTTCACTTACTACAACATGTATTGGAACTCCTATCCACTACTAGTAGCACAACCACTTCCATAATTTAGGCTTTAAGGTGGATAGTCTCTTTCTCTATATCACTCTTTCTCTTCCTCTATATCAAGGGACATCTCTACTAAGGAATAGTCTGGTACATAATTATAAAGGTTTCCATTTATTTTTATTGTATTGATAGCCTACTGATTTCAACTCTTTTGAGGTCATGTATTACTTTTTTTTTTTTCTTTTAACATTGTTTAAAACTTTATTAAAAATCTTTTACTATATTTGTTTTTGAAAATCTGGTTGTATGATTTAACTAATAATTTAATAAGTGACATTTTCTTAAAAATTTATATGTTTTACCAACTACACTCATCCTCCTTTGTCATAAAATAATTTCAACTTGATTTTCTCTTTTTTTTTTAAAATTTTCTTATGTTTGGGACTACTAATGATTTATTTTATAATAATTTGGTGCTTAGGTAATAATCCACTACTCCCTACACTTTGTACAAGCTTTGTAATATTGTATCTTCTCTTCAATTGTTTCAATTTTAGGTGGCATGTTGTCACTTAATTTTTTGTTTTCCATTTTTGTAGGCTTTATTAAAAAATTAAAAACAAAAAATTAAGTGACAACATGCCACCTAAAATTTCATTACAATGGAACATGTTTGATGAAATATGGTACTAAAGGCATCCTTTGAAATATTGATTATAGCTCTTTGTTTCATACATGAAAAGTGACTTCATCGCTATGCTTCACAAGATTCACTAATCATCTTCTCTATATTCACACTTGTGCACCTTTGCACTTATACCATACATCATACACACATATTCATACTTCCTACAAAAAGTGCACACACACACACACACACACACACACACACACACACACACACACACACACACACACACACACACACACACACACACACACACACATATTTGGAAACGTACCTGTTGGGATCACGCTCAGACATGCAAATGTTAGAGATAAAAAGCATATAAGCTACATTAACATATCAAAAATATGATAAAAATGAAGCTTCCACCATAACCTCTGATGAGCCAAACAAGGGCACCCAAACCTTGTTGATTTTGTCTTAGAAAGGGTTGCGGGTGTGCTCTCCCAACACAATATGTAAAATCCCACTAATGATTAAATGATAATGGAATGCAAGAGTAAATGCAAACTACATGCAATGGAGTTGAATAACTCAAGAGCTAGTTATGGATAACTAGTCTCAAGCATTCAATGAGAGTAGATAAGAAACTAAATGCTAAGAATCTAGTATTGAATGAAAACTAGAAGTGCAACTACCATGATTTAATGCAACATCTATTAAACAAGGTTAGTATAAAACTTTAAATTAATGCGAGGAAAATCTAAATTCATACTAGCGTGATAACTCTAAATGCAAGAATAATGGATGATTTACTCTTGGAAAGACTCCTATTTATAGGATTTTGGAGTGCTTGGGTGAGGTGGATCACATGTGGCATCCACACAGGTGTCACGTGAGGGACACATAGGCCACGCAAGAGGGAGAGTTTGCTCACACATGTGTGAGCAACTTGGGATGTGATGGGTCAATGTGTACTTCAAGTACACATGTAAGAGATTTGTCATAGATGTGTAAGAGAAAGTCATATATTTGGTCTAATGGTCATTTTTAGAAAGTATAAGAATATGTCATCAAAGTTGTAAGAAACCTTGTTTGATCAAAATTAGAATTCTTTGAAAAGACAATTTTTGAAAATTTGCTCACACATGTGTGAGCAAATAATTAGGACTAATGGGTGTAGGAATCCTAAAATTAGCCTAATTAACCTTAGTTAATTAGCAAAGTTAGGTTTATTTGGTGAGAGTGATGTAAGGTAGGGTAGGATCTAGGTTTAGATTTGGGACTAATTTAAACTTAATTTAAATTAATCTTGGCTTAGAAGAATATTAGCACATGAGGGGAATAAATAAATTAAAATTTATTTAAAAGGGACCTTGATGAAGAGGGGTATTAAATAAAATTGAATACATTTGAGGAGAAAGTATTTAAATTAAATATAAATACTATATAGAATGAATCTAATTGAATTAAATAAATTTACTTAAATAGGTAGGAGAATATGACGAATATGATAAAATAATTATAATGTCAAGGGACAATTTTAGGCGTTTACACTTTCCCCTCTTTGATGTGGCATCACGTCAAAGAAAATAAAACTAGATGCCCTAGAGAGAACAGAAAGTCTTAAAGGCGACGATGGTAAAGAAGTGTGCCCCCTCGAGAAAATAATGGAAAAAT
The DNA here is from genome assembly GCA_018584345.1 of Thuja plicata. Classification (NCBI taxonomy): domain Eukaryota; kingdom Viridiplantae; phylum Streptophyta; class Pinopsida; order Cupressales; family Cupressaceae; genus Thuja; species Thuja plicata. The sequence continues at coordinate 244,236 of MU223945.1, forward strand.
TATTATTTTGTAAAACTTTCTCAAAAAGAGGCGAAAAGGAAGAAAAAAGAGGAATTACATGACTTACGAGGTGATTTAGAAAAAATGAGGCAAAAAACAAGGTCTGGGGTGAAAAATGGGTCTCTAGGGGCCTATAAATAGTCCACGAGGCCCTAAGAGATGTCATTTTCATTCACAAAGAGCAAAAAAGATAGAGCAGAGAGAGAGAAATGGCGGATCCCCAAGAGTGTATGCAGCTAGGAGAGCATGTCCAGACTTACTAGCGGCCCGCCGACGCAGGACCATCAGTGAGTCTGAAACCCTGCCTAGTTCCTAGCTTTTAAATTTGTATTTAATGCCTTTTTATACCATTTATGGGGGAAAAGAGGTATCAGGGAAGAGATGACGATTGACAGATCGTCATATGTGCCGATGATGATCGACTAATCGTCGTCTTTGGAGACAACGAAATGATGATCACCATCTTTAGACGATAATCGCGAGATTGTAGTCCGCGTAGACGTAAATAGCCAGATGGTCGTCTGCGGGGACGACGGGAAGGGAGCTCAAACGACGATTTACAAATCGTTGTCTATGCAGACGCCAGTCAATCCCATGTTTCTTCCAATTTTAGTTTTTTAATTTATCGCAGACTTCTTACCATGAAAATGTTGTGTTGGGACAAGTTTTTTTCGCTGACGTCGAGTAGTTTCTCAAATGGGCTTTTGAAGAATTGTTAATTGGGATTTCGTCACATTGATTTCTATGGGCAGTGTTTGGGTTTTTTGCTTCATTTCAAAAATGACATTTGTAGATGTTAGAAGTAAATTTCTTGTTAATTGGGTCTTCTTTGAATCAATTACATATATGCAATGTTTGGTTATAAGCACCTCAACTTAAATGGATATTTGTAGATATTAAAAGTAATTTAGTTTATGAAATGTTTGGGAAAAGAAAAATAAGACCTTAGAATAGATCAATGTGTGCTCCAGATTTGTTATTTAATTAGGGTTTATTGGCTTTAGCTTTATAAAGAGGAGGACTTTTTTATTTGTCATGTTCAATTTTTAATAATAGATTTTTTTCTGAATTACAAATTTATTAAGGGAGATTTTTTTAGGTGATAATTTTATTTATATATGATAAATTGAATAAAAAATAAAAAATATGTCTTAGTCGATTTAAAACGAGTTTAACAACTTTATTTTACTTAAATTGAAAATTAATTAAGATTTAATTTATTCACATGAAATTATAATTTTAAAATGATTTTAAATAAATAATTTTAATTTAATATATTTTTACTATCTATTTTTTTATCTTAAAAGATAGAGCATAAATTCTATATCATTAATGATTTACTTTTGGTATTATATAAACAATTTGACTATTTGAAAACAAACACATGTCATCTCAAATAGAATTCAAACAAACACATGTCATCTTTCAATCCAAAACATAAAAGTGTCATATATCAACAAATTTATTCAATATCATTATTCCTCTAACAAAATATATCAATATCTATTTGGTTTGAATTTTTTAACTTAATATTCAATATTTGTTTGTTGAAACTCACAATTATATTTTTTTAATCTAAATTAATTTTATAAACTATCTAATCTTATTAAGCTTAACATACATAAACCCAAGTCAAAATTTAATCTACAAATGCAAATAGGATTCCGCATGATTGCGTATGCATTGAATTTTCTACAATTCTGTCTCTTTTTTCAGAGTTGGCAACACTTCCTCAATACAGCTCAGTTATCTTATGGACAAAAATATCTTCCAAAGAAAAAGGGCAAACAGTGATCTTATCCTAAATTTTTTTTTTTACAGGGTAACGGATTTGGGCATATAAACCATATACGTACCAGTTTCAATCAGTTTGAAAGCTTTTTTTTTTTTGTTCATTCAACCTTATCAAAAGGTATGCAGTTTCAATCAGTTTGAAAGCGATTTTTTTGTTCATTCAATTTTATGAATAGGTATGCAGTTGCGACCTCAACAAATTAGGCAATGTAAAACCCTAATTTGATTTCATCTTATGTGGGCGGGCAAGTTTATGTTTAGATGCACATTTGACCATACAAGAGGATAGAATGCGTGAGCCTTTACGTCAGCTGACCTCAAATTGCACCGACTCAGAACATTAATTGGTTCTGCACTTGTGGTAGATCTCTCACAGAGTACCCATTATTGAAATGGTGTTATGAAAGTACTCACGAGCTCTCAGCCTCTGTCAAAAGCTAAGAGAAAGGGAGAGATTTGAAGTATCAGTAGTAATGGCAGTGCCAAGAATTAAGTTGGGTAGTGAAGGATTAGAAGTATCAGCACAGGGATTGGGTTGTATGGGCATGTCTGCTT
>MU223945.1:262724-288836 GCA_018584345.1 Thuja plicata
TAAGGTTATATTTGAAAAGTTATGTGCTATTGCTTCGAGTAAGGGATGCACTCCAGGACAACTTGCACTTGCTTGGGTTCAGCATCAAGGAAATGATGTTGCTCCAATTCCAGGAACAACCAAAGTTCAGAATTTAGAAGAGAATATTAATGCCCTTTTTGTGAAGCTTTCTTCAGATGATATGAAAGAAATAGAAGCCATAGTTTCTTCTGGTGCTGTCTATGGAGATCGATATGATGGAATTGATCATACTTGGATGAAGTCAGAAACACCTCCTCCATCTTCATGGAAAGGGACATAAATATTTTAGTAGTTTCTCCTTATGACTGATTAAAAGTAAGTTGAATAAATAGATTCCATTTTCAAAAAAATAAGCGTACAGGATAAGGAGGATACACAGAATGTATAATTGCAAGTTTGTGAGTGTAATTTGGTATTTCTAATGTATATTTGTCAAGTAGGATGGATTTTGAAGTTTTTCAAACTTTAAGATTATGTTTTACAAACATAGCAAGGTAATTATTAAATTTGATTAGTACTTTTTGGTTTTCTTGCTTAGTATCTAAAATTAGTCTTTTTATCTTATAAAATATTATAGTACTTTTTATAATTGTTTAGTAAGTAAATATACTGTGGTTTCGTAACTCATTTTATATGTAGTCTTTTGAGATTCAAATGTTTTGGTTTTTAATCTCTATAATCAAATCATCTTGGATGCTACCATGTTTATAGCTATACCCTTGGACAATTTAGATAAAAACATGTGGAAGCATCTAGAACATTCAAAAACTAAATTTTTCTTATTCTAACACTAACTTTTTTCATTCAAATTTACATACTTATCCTTTTTGTCTTAAAATAGTAAAAGATGATTATGCAATTATTTATTAGAAGTGAAGAAGTCACTGTAATAGATAGGAGAAATTGTTATTAAACACTACATGCACTCACAAACATCAACAAAGGAGGGAGCCATAAGTTTGAGAACTTCTCACTATGTTCTCTATGATTTCTCTCTTTAGCTATAGTTGCACCCACATTTAGATATACCACTTAATCACCTAGTTGTCATGAACATCTTTTAAAGGATCTATTACAATGTGTCAAACATTTTGTTATGGGTTTGAATGTTGTTTAGGAATTTTTACTATAAGTTCAAATTTGTTGTTAAATTGTTATTAAACACAACATGCACACACAAACATCAACATAGAAGGAGCCATAGGTATGAGAACTTCTCACTATGTTCTCTATTATTTCTCTCCCTAGTTGTATTCGCACCCACATTTAGATATAAGAGTCAATCACCTAGTTGTCATGAACATCTTTTAAAGGATCCATTACAATGTGTCAAATATTTTGTTATGGGGTTGAATGTTGTTTAGGAATTTATACTATAAGTGGTGTAACCAAGGACGAAGGGAACTCAAAGAGGTCAGTCCAATCCTTGCAGCAAGAGTCACACAACGGAAACAACAACTTAAACAAGAACAAGATACAAAGATTAAGCAAGATCAGTGGTTTGCATTATTCCAGATTCAAGAAATTACAACAAATTGGCCAGCAACATGCAGGCTTACATTCCAAGCATACATGCATGATTACAGATTGAAATCAGAGAACATCTACAATTCTAATTTTTAGGAGGTTATCTATCTTAATTCTACCCAAGAACTACTAAACTAGAGATCTAATACATCTATATATAGGCACTCGCATCACAAACAAGCTGGCCAAGATCGATCACATTCTCTAAGGTAGGAAAACATAATATCAAATATAGGTCAGGACCCCAATCATAAGGATCTCTCTCAATAGAGGGAACTCAAAGAGGTCAGTCCAATCCTTGCAGCAAGAGTCACACAACGGTAACAACTCAAACAAGAACAAGATACAAAGAGTAAGCAAGATTAGCGGTTCACATTATTCCAGATTCAAGAAATTACAACAAATTGGCCTGCAACACGCAGGCTTACATTCCAGGCATACATGCCTGATTACATATTAAAATATGAGAATATCTACAATGCTAATCTTCAGGAGGTTATCTATCTTAGTTCTACCTGAGAACTACTAAACTAGAGATCCAATGTGTCTATATATAGGTGCTCGCATCGCAAACAACTCGGCCAAGATTGATCACGTTCCCCAAGGTAGAAAAATATAATATCAAATATAGGTCAGGACCCAAATCATGAGGATCTCCCTCAAATAAATGAAACATGACCTGACTTCACCTCATCAGGCTCTCGTGAAGAAAGAGTGATTCTTCGACAGTGGAGTTGGTGGACCAAAATGAGAGAAAGAGTACAAGCAGGAAGAATGATCAATTGTCCATGTTGCAACAATATTGCTTTTTGTCACTATCTCTGATGTCCACTGAATCTCGTGTGAACTCAACTGTCTTTCATGTCCCACTGTGAGTAATCTGATAGATAGAGAGAAGGTTAGAGGACAGAGATGGAACATATAGTACATCATTGAATGCACCGTCATCAATGTCAATAAAACCTTTCCCACATACAGTCATAACAATTTTGTTCCCCATCAAAATGTGTGGGGTAGGAGAAGCCTCAAAAGATGAGAATAACTCCTGAGAAGATTTCATATGGTGTGAAGCACTCGAATCTAGTAGCCATCTAGAAGAGTGTGGACCAACGGTTACACATAATACATGACTCTTTCCTTTGTCTTGTCCATCTGTCTGGAATGACGATGAAGAAGAAGACTTGTGAGATCCTAATAAGAAGGAATATCAATGTTACTTTTCATTAGAAAATTTGTCAAATCTGAAACCTGTTTTGCATATCCATCTATCTCCTTCTCATAGAAATGAGATTTGTCATGATTGGACTTTTTACAATAAGCATAGTTAGGTCTTTCTATCTTCAATTTTTCCCCCTTAGGAGGAGGTGGGCCAGAAGGGTGCTAAAAACTAGAATCCTTCCTAGGCTCTGTGGTTTGTGGCTTCTGCTTCTGCTCTTGCTTCCCTGGAGATGTCTAAGCTACCAATGTTTGGTTCTATGATCGTGGAAGAGCATCCAACTGTGTGATCTTAGATTGCTCGTGGGTCAAATGATCACATAATACCTCAAAGGTAGGCATGACAAATCACGGACCCAAAGCATCCATGGTGGAGTAGAATATAGAAAATATCTAAAATTAACCTCGAAGCTTAGAGATTATCATGTATATGCACTCAATGTTTGTTTTGTTCTTACCACAACCATGTAACAATGATCGCGGTGATTTGAATTTCATCAAGAAATCCTCAATAGATGGAAAAGAATCAGGTGCCAAAGAGTTCAACTATGCCTCAATCTGAAGTGCTCGAAATTGATTAATGGTGCCAAAAAGATCATGAAATTTGGTCCACATATCCCGAGGTGTAGTGCAACCCTCAAGGTGAAACAAAAGAATATCTGGAATGTTTAGGGAAAGCATCTTCATGGCCTCATCCATTTTGACCCTGTGTTGCATGACCTCAAATGGGTGAGCCAATTGAGGTTGAACCTCATCCAAACAAGACCATAACCCCCTTGACGTGAGAAGGTGGGTCATATGTGCCTTCCAGGTGTTATAATTGTGCGGAGTAAGCCTCTCAATAGAGGAAGAGTCTTCCATGTGAAATAGAGGAAAAACTACTCCCCCACAATACAAGAACACAAATCCTAGCACAAATTTGAAAGCTGGAAAGTGCAAAAAATTAAAAAGAACTAATGTGTGATCTCTGTATACATTGTGAAAATTATGATGAAATTGACTGCATATATGGAAAGAGCGTTGAAATGCCTTTCCAACACCTATTCATTTTTGAAAATGGAGTCTGGATGCACAAGTTATGCCCCCGGGAAGGCAAAAAACAACCTTTGACTTTGACTAACAAAAAACCCTTTAAAATGGAAAAATAAAAAAATCTCACCTGAAAAAACAACTCCGTCTTGGAATCACCTTTCCGGCGATATCTCGTTTGCCATAAAATGCCTCTGTTTGCTCAAGTTATGAGTAGAAAACCAACCACTACTTTTTTTTACAAGATTGGAGGATGATTGCTAAATTTAGAGGGTGCTAAAAATTACCACCAAACTTGGCAGCCTGCTAAGGGTCAATGGTGATGTTAGCAGTCAGATGTTGCATGTGGAGACAAAAAAAAAAGTTACGGCCTTTTTGAAAAATAAAGTTTCAAAAAGTGAAGTCATCCTTTTAATAAAAGAACTTTGACTTCCTTTTAAAAAGGATGCTTTTAATGAAAATTTTGCCCACAAAAACTCAAATGTATATTTTGATTTTTGGCATGCGTGGTGATGATGTCAGCACGGTACATTACGGACAAAGTTGCCTCGTAAAACATGCAGCCCAAGAAAAATTCCAAATTTTGAGTCTCTAATTTTGACAAATTTTATATGGATTTAGGGGTTTTTGGGTGTTCTAAGTTCAATGGTGAGGTCCATTTTGTGCCAAAGTGCCCAAAATTTTCAGCTACCCCCAAATTTCAACCTAATCTTGCAAGATAGGATCCCTCAAAAGATGAACAAGAAGTGCCAGGTCTGGAGCTCTGATACCATGTTAGAATTCAAGAATGGTGAATTCTCACAAGCCCAATAATCACCTGCATGCAAATATCATGTCACATACAAGAGAAAATCCTCAAACAAGAAAGTGGATGAACAATTAGAATTGAAGGAATAAATGAGACTAAATTAATCAGAATGATAATTACAAATAGATCATTCCTTAATAAAGGAGATCAAAACCCTAAAGATAGATAAGATAAGATAAGATAAATTATTAATGTCCAACAAGAGACCACCAAGGGTCTAAGGGACTGGGAACATACAGAGAAAAACAACCAACAACAGGAGCACCAAACAGTGTCTGGGGAAAGAACAAAAACAAGAAAGCAGAAAATAGAAAACAAAAGAACTAGGCAGAGCGCCTAGACTGCCTAGAGGCTCTTTCCGGGCGAGAAGTAATCAAGCACCGAAGGATATGATCCGAAACTAGAAGGATCCCCAGACCGTCTCTGAGTAACACTGGTGGTGGAGTGCTGCTGCTGAGTGTGATATTTACGATCTCTATGAGGTCTCACAAGCCTGGTGTGTCCAGAAGAAGGAGGACCAAGAGGGTGCTTCGTGCCACGGGCAGGAGACGCCGAAGTGAAAAAGGATGTGATAAGATGATTAGATCTATGGCTAGACGGGAACATAAGCTGGAGGGTGGAATCCCGAAGTTGTGTGGTCTCCTTAAGATAAAGAGCAAGGCACCATTAATCTGTGTATCTGAAGGAGGCAAGGGAACTGCACTCTCTGAATAGGCAGTAGAATCTCCCTCTGATCTCGTAGTAAATAGGACATCAAAAAATAAAATGTGCCTCAGACTCAGTCTCCAACAAGGTGCAAAGGCGGCAGATCCGATTAGCCCTGTCAATGTGGTGATCGGTCTGGATGTGGAGCCAATGAGAGCCAACTCCGAAAGAACCCAAAGAAATACGGAGAGCGTGACTCCATCGGTAGGCCAGGTATGAAGGACACACAATGACCCCATCAAGAATCTCCATATAGTGCTCGACATAGGAGGCCATCCTGGGATGAAGCCCTCTAGGAGGGTTGCACCAGGTCGTGGTGATGTACTGTCTATAGTTGTCGAGTCTGACGTGGTCATTCAGCTCCTGCTGAGAGGGGAGGAGGTGGGTGGGAGCATCCAAGGAAAACTGAAACAGGGGTAGATGATCAATCAAGATCCCCACAGAACCCAGCAAGGCAGCAGCCTGGGCATACTAGCGCGAGCTCTACCAGAGGGATCAGCACTAGCAAGGGCCAAAGAAGAGTAGTAAGCAAGATAAGGGTATCTCTGTCGACCAATAGCAAAATCGGCAAATCCCCGGAGACGGTGAAGGAACTAGACTAGATCAAAAATGGATGTAAGTCTAAAAGGATGAGCACCAAACTCAGCAAGAATAACGCTGTGAGGAGTAGAACGATGACATTTGATGAGGCGCAGAAGGAGGATCTGAACTCTCTCAACAAAGGTCCAATCCGACTCAAGAAGAGAGGGCCCCCACACAATAGATCTGTAAAGCACCGTTGGCCTAACTAAAGAGTCAAGGAGGGCCAACTTGGACCTGATGTCCTGAAAGTGATCTCTGAAGCACTGTCTCTCAAGTAGAGCCAAGGAGCCCAACCCCTTGTTGACCCGGGGCTGCATAGCAGGTCTCAAGCTGAAATGAGGACCAGAGAACTTAACCCCAAGGTAAGTATAGGAGGAAGAGATCTCGATCTTCGAGCCCTAAAAATAGAAGTGAAGATGAGAATTCTTCAAATAATTGAAGACCATCACCCAGGTCTTGCCCAGGTTCACAACGAGCTGCCGAAGCTCACAGAAGGAAGCCAAACCATCAAGGAGTCTCTGTAGACCCTCGGGGGAGGAGGCCAGGAGGACCACATCGTTGGAAACTAAAAGAATGGAGATCAACACCTGATGCAGATAGCAACTGTCGTCAGGGAGCGAGAGATCCCGGAGGAAAGCCTCGAGCTCGTCAATGTAAATGCCAAAAAGCGTAGGAGAGAGAGGGCAACCCTACTTCACCCCGATGATACTCTGGATCAGCTTGGAGAACCCCTGTGGATTCCTAAATCTACCCACCACACACTCGTAAAGCCTCATAATAGCATTCAGGAGAATCTTGGGGATCCCAAAATCTCCGAGTCTCTAGAAAAGGGCCACCCAAGGACTTGAGTTGAAAGCCTTGCAGAAATCCACAAAGCAGCAATAAACCTTTGCTGAGCGGGAGCGGGCCTCCTCGATAATGGTTCGTAGTGTCAAAATGTGATCCATGGTCTGAAAATCAGTTTGAATGCTCGCTTGCCCCTTCGCATGACACTGGCGACGATCGAGCTCTACGGATAAAATAGTGTTCAGAACTGTAGCAGATAGTTTGGCAAAAGTGTGCCCAACCATGATGGTTCTATAGTTCCAGGGGTCCGAGGCCGCACTAGTCTTATGGATCGGGTAAAGAATGCATGCATAAAATAAAATATTTATTAAATGCATGCATGCATAAAATAAAAGGAATTTATTAAATGCAAACTAAAGCTTCCTAAATTTAGCTTAAGTGAAAAATAAAAAAAAGGTGACTTAATTAATTAATCAATATGATTAAATTAATTAAGTTAAATAACCTTTTTACTCTAACACCCCTTTCTCAGTTGTGTGTGTTGCCTTAAGTCTAACATATTTCTCCCTCCCTCCCTAGAAAAAAGTCAAAGTGGAAGGATACCCCACACACCTCATCAGTAACTAATATTCAAATATATCTAACATAGAAACATCTAAAGATGAAAATATAGATAGAGAGGAAGCTGGAGATAAAGAGGGAGAGGAAGATATAAATAGAGGGGAGAGTGATAAAGACAAGTAGAAAAGATAAATATATAGAGAGAGGGAAAGAATGAGAAGGGGAGATTAAGATATATAATGATAAAGATAATGATATCTATATAAGGGTAAAGAGAGATGGAGAGATAAGGATTTAGAGATAAAGAGAGGGATGGATAGAAGGAGAAATATAGAAACATACAAATACCTAGAAAAGAGATAGAGACATATATAGATAGATAGATAGATAAGTATGTTTATTATTGTCTATATTATGAGTTTGAATATATGCTTTTAAAGATCTAAAATAAATAAAAAGTTGTTTGGTTAGAATTATGTAATTATGTGTTTTAGTGCTTCAGAAACAAAGCAAATTAGTCTTTTCTTAAAATTCTTGTATTACAAATATAATGCTATTTAAATACTTTGAAAATGAAATAAGTACAATTAGCTTAAAATATATGTATTCGAGAGATTTAAAAATATAATAAATAAGTCTTTCTTTTAGTTTAGGCATTGGAAAGCCTCAAATTGTTAATACTAAATCTAATTTCTCCTAGAATTATCGAAGACTTTTTCTCCTACTCCAATGCAACCGACTTTAAAGATAATTTGATTTGGAAACCTTATTCACAATTTTATATTTATCCTATCTTGTTCTGCAGAAAATCTCATTTGAAAATTTAATCTGTGCTTAGCTTGGTGTGCCTAGGTAAAAATACATTTTTTTCTTACACTAATCTTGTCGTGTTTTGCAAGTCTCTCCACCACATCTCTTCACCAACTATTGCAAGACTTTTATTATAAATGTATTTGGGGCTGCAACTCATTAATGTAATTTGAACACAGATTTGAGATATTAACCGAACTCAAAAGAGTTCTATATTTTTGTAGCTATTATTTTGATTGATAAAAATAAATTGTACATGGTGTAGCATACATTTATCTTATATGTTTTATTTTGTTTAGTTTATATGCTCAGATCTATTAATTTTAGATACTCTATTTTTGTTATCATTTCCCCTACATCCTACATGTTCATATCTAAGTACAGAGATTTAGGGTGTGCTGTGTGAAGACCCAGTGTTGTTATATTAAGAGTAATATAAAGATGACTATTTAGAATTTAATCTAGCATGACCTCAAATAATAGCTTGACTCAGTCACATGTTCCTATTTTGACTAAGAAAGATTTTGATTCATGGTTTACCAAAATGAGAACTTTTCTTCATTCTTATGACCTTTGGGGATTTGTGACTAATGCGTATTCAAAGATTCCCGACCAAGAAAAAAAGTTGGCCCTATCAAATGTTGACCGATATCTGTTGAAGGATAATAGAATAAAATATGATAAATCTCTTGGCCTTATTCACCAAGGCTTAAATGATACCATATTCCAAAGGTTTCAAGTGTAGAGTCCTCAAAGAAGGCATGGGACATTGTTGAAACTTGTTACCAAGGTGTATCCAAGATGAATAATGTCAATTTTTAAAACTTGAGGAGAGATTTTGAGAACCTAAAAATGAAAGACAATGACAATGTGAATAGTTTTATGACTCAAGTCATGAACATTATCAATTAGTTGAGACAAGTTGGAGATGACCAGTTGGATAAGAGAGTGATTGAGAAAGGTCTCAAATGTTTGCCAAAGAAATTTGAAGTTTTTGTGCCCATACAAGAGTTTAAGGGCATAAAAATGAAAATAGATTAATTGACTAGTTCTTTGATTGCACATCAATTATGCATGATAAGATATGATGACAATCCACTAGAGAATGCTTTCAAAACTTAACTGCAAGTTACTAGAGATAGATGCAAATGCAGAGGAAAGTCTAGTAACAAAGGAAGAGAATGTTTAACCATTAATAAAAGAAAATGAATGGATTTAGAATTGAAGACAAGTCTCAAAGGAACCCTTCTAACTTGAGGGGTAGTAACACCAAAAATTGGCAACAAGGAAACCAAAGGTATTGTAAGTCAAATGTACAATGTTTTTTATTGCAATAAGTATGGCCATTTTTTCTAACAAGTTTTGGAAATATCCATATGGCTCCTCCACCTTCCTTTGAATTTTTATAACTCATCATGTGTTAATAGGTAGACCCACCATCATTAATTTAGCCAAGTAAAATTTTTGGACTAAGCATCCCCCATCTAGAATAGACCATGTGGTGTGCATTATGATAATCCTTAAAGGATCATAAGTTATCATTAGTATACAAAGAAACACTTTTTGAACCGTCGGTTACATGATCATCGAGTGACAGCATTTAGTCAAGCCAGAGGTCACCGAAACAATCAAGCGCAGAGGTCACCAAAAATGTCTTAGCACAGTGATCACTGAAATCAGTGAACACTGATAGCACTATCACCGACATACAGTTCAAAGAGTAAACCGAGAGCACAGTTCACAGAGTAACCCGAGAGCACAATCTACAGAGTAACCTGAGCACCAGTCTATCGAGAGATAGTTTTATTCCCGAGAAAAGCGCATCTCAAACTACACGTCAGCTACAACACTTTAGTCTTAAAAATAGCTTTATGCTTAGCTAGAAAACCGTTTCTTGATGATCAAGAAAAGCATAAGTATAGTTTTAATCAGTTTAACTGATTGTATACATGCAAACTAGGAGATCAAGGTCAAGTTGTAAACCTTTGATCATAGAGTTTTTCTTGTAAAGCGTGAAACGTAATTAGGTCAAAACCTTTGTATATATAGATGTATAATCAATCAAGAACATGATGATAGTAGCCGGAGGAGACATCTATTGATCAGACATAAATTTTCATGCAGAAGGACACAAAAGGAAGAATTCAGGTATGAAGAACTAGATTCAAGGCTATCAAGCAGAATAAAGGTATTATTCATCACAATTAGGTGATGCATAATTTTATGAACTTAATGGATCTATAATCAGAAATTCAAGATTGAAAGCTATTAGGTCATAAGTATTTTTCTCTACTCTCTAACAATTGTAGCAAATAGAAGAAATCCTTCAAGAGGGTGGACTTAACAGTCTTATTGTAAATCTCTTAACCGAGTGCACACATACATTGTGTTGTTAAAATCTCTTAACTGAGTAGACCTAAAAAGTCTAACATGTTACTCCTAATATGGTAAGATCATCAGAAGGGATCACAACTTGTAGCCTTAATTGACACCTTCCATTCTGCAGATAGTGAAGCTTTGTGGGTTTCATCCCCACCACATTTTTTACCTTCTAACAGGGGTTTTCTGCATTACCAATTCTTGTGTCATGTGTAACTAAGTTTTATGAATGTTTCTACGATTGTTTACATGCACTTACATTTATGTTATGATATTACATGCATAAGGTAGAAAAGCAATATGGTCGGTAATGCAAGAAAATATTACTAAGGTTAATTGATAAAAGTTTTAAGGGTACTGATTCACCCCTCCCCTCTCAGTTACACCCTTCCATTATTCCAACACATTATTAATTAAGCTCGTTAATACATTACTAGAGGCAATATCTTAGAAGCATTGCAGCTAGACCATACTATCACAATCTCATGTCTTGTGGTCATTCCATGCTTGGTGATTGAAAAGGGGTTTTAGGATGCATACACAAGACTTGTATCATTAGTTATATATGGGTACTTAAGGTTTCATTATATCAAATAAAATAAATCCAATAATGAACTTGTGCACAAAGGTTAGTTGTTAATCTCCAAGGTTGTATTTGACTTTGTTAGTTATTACTGACAAAATACAAGTATGTAGTTACTCTTATTGTCAAAGGATTAACATGGCTAAAATTTTGATATGATATCATTGTAAGTCTTTTAAGATCTTTTTTTCATGGTAATAGTGATATTTTTATTGATATAGATATAAAGCAGATAATAAAATGTCAAGTGTGTCCATTAAAGTCTGAGAAAAGCTTCATTATCCTAATCTATAGCTATCTATTAATAATAGCTAGTGGGATAATAATCACTACTATATCTATCAGGCCATTCGATTTATTTTGTCCTTCAATCTAAAGACAAGCTAAACAGTTAAATTTGTGAAGCACTGACAGTCTTTCTCGAAAGCTCTAAATACTTTCAGTTGAAAGTGAGATCATATCCCCATGTCATTCGTTCTTCTTGACTGTGTATGTCAGACAAGGCTTCAAAATGTCTAATACGAGCATGGCTTCAAAAAATTGTATCTTCTGCAAAGTTGGTTCCATCACTACCTTCCATATCAAAATTGGGATGCCCATAAGCAAAAAAATGAACATATCCATAATGGTTAGCTATGTCTTTTAAGATCTTAGCAAACTATTATCCTTTAGATAATTAAGTAGGAATTATGTTGTTTTTATTAGAATTATAATATTTGGTTCATAGCTCATCTATTAGTCTTTATCATTTAGTTAAGGGTGGTATTTATTGAATTTGATATGGGTCACTTTCATACCATAAAAATAATAATAATAGAAATTTGTAGTGCCTCGCGAAGGAACCCGAGAGGACATCACTATCTAACCAAACTAATGATGCAAATGTTTTTAATTTATTTAACAACTACTACAACTTCCTTAAACATGTGGTTATAACACTTAATTCATCATATCTCTCTTCCCTCATTTCCTAGTAAGACTCTATTATGATTGTGCATGAGAATATTTTTTCCCTTTTCGTGAATTAGAAAGCTTGTTTTTTCTTAAACCTGATCTCCTCAAGGCCCATGACAGGGTTAACTAGAGTTTTCTTCTAAAAGTGTTGGCTACCTTTGGTTTCAGTGATCCTTTTATAAGGATAATTACTCAGACAATTTCCACTGCTAGGTTTGTTGTTATTATTAATGGATCCCCACTAGTTTTTTTTCCATCTTCCTGTGGGTTGAGGCATGGGGACCCTATCTCCCCTTTTTCTTTTTATTCTGATGGCTAAAACTTTGGGTAGATTTATTCAAAAGAAGGTTTCTATTGGGAAACTAAAAGGTTTATCTCCATCTTCAATTGATCTGGTTTGTTCTAATCAATAATTCATTGATGATACCATTCTTATGGGGGGAAGTTCAATTATGGAGGCTAAAACTCTAAAGAGTGTTATTTGGCTGCATGAAGAGGTGTCTAGTCATATTACTAGTCTACCAAAGAGTTTGATTTTCTTTCTTAATACTCCTAAGAGTAGAAAACAAAGAATTGCTCAAATTTTGGGATGTAAGATTGATGTTCTCCTATCAACCTATTTGGGTCTCCCTTTATGTACTAGTGAAATTCCCAACTCCTTTTGGGAAAAGTTAATAGAAAGGTTCCAGACTAAACTTGCCAATTGGAAAGGGATCCTTTTAAGCCAATCTAGTAAACTTCAATTAATTAAAGCCTCCTTGTAGAACTTTCTAGTTTATGCAATGAGTTCTTTTAATGTTCCAAAGAAATTCTAATTAAGAACATCAAATACAAAATTATATAAGTTATAAATTAATTATAATTATAGTAGACAAGTATAAGGCATTAGAGAATTTCAAATAGATATGTAATTTTGTAAGATAATAATAATTGATACAAATATTAAATCAAAAAAATGTATAATAATAAATAATATATCAAAAAATATTAATAAAATAATATATATTTTTGTTTATTTATTTTCCTTTAAAAAATTAAATTCAACAAGATAAATTCTATGATAATAATAATAAAACGTAACATTTCTATTAAAAAAATTAGACTTAAATTGAAAACTGTTATTTGTTGTTAGTATGAATTGTAAAAATCTCTTATCATTGATTAAAAAACCCAAAGAAGCTCTAAAATAAATAAATAAATAAAATACTCCTTACAAAAGTTCATTAAAATCACCAATAATAAAAAATATCATCTAAAATTTAAAATATATTTTAGTTCATTGATTGGGGAGAGTAAAAATAATTTATCACTCAATGTAGTCCATTCAATATAAATTGACAAAAAAAAGATACATTTTTTGTTAACTTAGGAATTAGTTCTAAATTTTTTCAACAGTAAAGTAGTTATATAAATATTAAAAAAATATGAAAAATATTATTTATACTTATTTTAAAGTATTAGTTTAATTACAAGCATTCATTTTTGTTGTCGGGTAATACGACAGTTAGATAGTTATGTACTGAAGGTAGTAAATGGGTGCGACGGTTCACCTCGCACCCCTTCAATACTGTAAAGACTGATTTTTCCAATATAAGCCACATAAGCTAAACATGCTAAAATTTCTCCTATGTCAATTCCATAGTCATAGTTGGTCAATCTCTAATGACTAATCGACCACAAAGTTCAAGTAAATCAAGTAATCATGAACACATAATTCTATTTTTCTATATATTCATTTCAACATTACATAAAGATAATACAACCAAGAGTAATCAACCATACTGTCAAATTACAATAATTCCATAAAAATAAAATTACAATGTTCAATATATCAAGATGTCAACCATCTATGTCGAGTACCTTACATCATAATGGAAAGATAAATACAAATACATCAGGTACAAGACCATAAGGCCATAAAATCAATATCATGAATGCCATTGGACAACTGTCCTTCTACATGTTCTGATATCCTAAGTCATCAGACTCCTTCCCAAATGCAAATCTCGAGACGAGAGTGTGGTTTAGGGGCTTAATCCACCCAACCACGGAGTGGTTAGCTCCCCCGGGACTCATCCTGAAATGAATAACGCACCGACCCTGCCCAAGAATTCTATCTCTCAACATTGATGGATTGAAGGAATCTGGTGTGTCTGTGAGTCTAAATACTTTCCACAAGTTTCTAAATAGATTATATTCAAAGATTCAGGAAGATGAAACATAACCATACACATTCAAGAAAACATGTGTTACCAAGCTTTGGCCAAAGCCCTTTTAAGACCAGACTTCTAGTGGCAGGTAATGCAAGATAAAATTACCCTTTCCTGGGATTCCACATCCTACACCTTCCTTTTCAATTCATTAAGTACATTATAAAAACATACACACTAACAAGTTTTAAACTAAGATCTAATTCCTAATCGCTAAACCCTTCTTTTCACTAAAAATTATAGTAATAGAAAATTTCGTTTCAGCTGACACTCTTACAACAAATGCTTATTCACACATATATGAAAATAAAATTCTTTCAATCAGAATGAGAAAATTTCATTCCAGTAAAGATCAATATTCAGTCTTATTGAGTATTTTAAAGAAATCTGTCTAAAAAGGAAACAAAGTAAAACTGTTTACCTTAATGTTTTGAAAAATTTGGAAATTAAACAATGAATTGATCTTGGAGTGGTTTCCTATACAAAAATTTCATAATGTTCCTTCTACTGATTTTACTAGAAGATTTTCTCTGAGTGGTCATCTACGAATTCTAGAGTTAACTAAAATCTGAAACTTTCAGATCTCAAAATACTCTGAAATATACAATCACAAACTGGACTTTTTCTTTTTATAAAAATATATCTTTAGATTATGAAAAATATTTTTCTTTTATTCCTCTAGATTTAACTGAGAAATTGGTGTACAATAGATAATACAAAGGTTCAACACATAATTTTATATAGAGGTTCAACACATAAATTTATACAGAGGTTCAACACATATGATTCATACAGACAACAACTTACTGGTGAATGATTACCATGGTCTAATCAAGGAAAAACAAAAAAAACAACTACCATTATATATGCTTAATATACAAATGCAATTAAAACTACCAAAGAAAATAACATCGAGTATCTCTACCATACCCGTGCATAAACAAATTGGACAATCCAAATCTGTGCAAGCCTCTCCCCACACACTAAATATCCTTTACAAACACTGTGCCTTCTACATGTGTTATACCTTTCTACTCCTACATTGCTTCCTTCTCCTCCATGTTGTATATCCCACCTCCTTCTTTCTCAAATCGTGGGTCCCCTTTGTTGATTTTAGTGTCCACTCTCCTCTTTATTCTTACGTGATCTCTCCCCTTTTCTTCTTCAAAACAATCCTTCTCAAACATGCACTATCTTTTCTTCCTCAATCCGCCTGCACCTCCCTCCCAAAATATGTGATCCCCTTATTTTTTCTTTTCCTCTCCCCCTTTCACGATGACTCCCCCACATTTTTCTTTGTTATTCTCCTTCTATCACGCATGAGTAAGGAGGAAAATCGCTTTCTAGACTTCTATCCCCCAAACTTCCATACCGCATTTTCCTCTTTAATATGTGATGCTTCGGCTGAAGTCTCTCCCAGTTCTTCACTTCACAAGTCAACCATGCCTCCAAATAAGCATGTGAAATCCCTCATTAAAACATCTCCTTTTTCTGTGTCTCTTATGCCTCCCAAATAGAATGACATCTCCAGTTAAGTTTAGGTTTTTTTACTTCTAATAAACCACTCTTGCTTAAAATATAAATCAACTCAGTGTTAGAAGATAATTTAGGAGATTTAAGAAGTCCATATTCTCCACTTAACTTAAATTACAATAAAAAGATGCATAATTAAACTCAAGATAATGATTTTTTTATTTTTATATTTTTTACACATTTGACGTTTTCTATTTAGGTATATTCGTAGGAAGGTGGAGTAAAGGAGGAGGGTTATGCCATCCTTTCCCCCTTAAGATGTTCATCGTCCACAATGAATCGATCCAAATTTACAATTATATCCAAGAAAATCAAGAAATTACATCGACATGATCAATAAGCTAAGTTCCAATGTAAAAGATAACGCATGTACCCGCATTCAAATTAAATCATTAAATCAACAAAATTAAAAATTTAATTGTAAAATACTTTAATTAATTAAAAAATCCACACACACCATGCATTTATCATTTGAGATAGAGTTAGAAATAAAACTTGTTAATCTATCGTAAGTAATAATAATCAAGTACTAAGTGGTGTGTGAAAACCTAGATTTTTCTGATCTACCATTATCGAGAAGCTAAACTTCTCCTCCAGAAACACACTCCCGCCTTCAATCCTGACAAATCCATCAAACCACTAGATTGATCATCAATAGGTTATTCCACAACTCTAAAATCATATTTAAATAACGTTCATTTAATCACCCATAAAATATCATATAATTCACATTGAGTTATATAATATTTTGCGACATTATTCTTTGAATACAACATCAAAGCATATAAATCACATGAACCCACATTTATTTCCACAATATCCTTAATAATTTCCAACACATCTAACATAACCATAAAGCATAACGAATTTGGTCAAAAGTATCCAACCAAGTCAACAAAGTCCATATTGTCTAATCAAACACATAATAGTAGCAATGTCTAAGAAAATAACATGAGTATCTAAAAATAAGAGAATATAAAGTCTAATCAAATAACTATGGAAAAGATCTATGCATGTCTTTCGCATCCTCCCAAGTAGCACTGTCAACAAAGAATTAGTCCCACTGGACCTTATACTGCAATACAACTCTATCACGCACCTTGATGGTACATTGATCAACGAGGTGGGTAGGCTCCAATAACACCACCTACAGATCCTGAACCTGCAATGCACACCAATCTAAGATATGAAATGCATCTGGATGATAGGGTTTCAATAAAGGAACATGAAACACATTATGGATTCAGGCTAGAGTGGGCGGTAGAGAAAGTCTGTAAGCAAGGGGGTTGATCACCTCCAAAACATTAAAAGGACCCACATATCTCAGTACAAGCTTGGAAGACTTGCCAAAAGAAATCAAACTCTTATGTGGTCTCACACGCAAAAACATCATCCCCTTCCTAGAACTGTCTGAAAGTACGGTTCCTATCCGCATAACTCTTCTGACAATCAGTTGCTTCCATCAATCAAGTACACATCTCCTCCATCTCTCTCAACAAATTAGGACCAACAAAGATCATGTCCTCTACTCTATCCCAATTGATAGGAGTGCATCATTTCCGCCCATACAGTGCCTCAAATGGTGTAATTCCCAATTAAGCATGGTAAGTGTTGTTGTAGGAAAACTCTACCAATGGAAGATACTCTTCCCACTTGTATTGTTGATCCATGCAATACATCCGAAGTAAATCCTCTACAACCTGATTTACTCTCTCAGTCTGCCCATCAGTCTGAGGATGATAGGTTGTGCTGAAATTCAACCGTGTACTCAAGGAAGCATTCAAGTTTGTCCAAAACCTTGATGTCATCCGCATATCTCTGTTAGATATAATGGTCTCTGGTACACCGTGCAATCTAAAAAACTCCTGAATAAACTTCTTGGCCAAAGCCAAGGATCCATCTCTCAAACTCCCTGGAATGAAATGAGCTACCTTGGTTAGTTTGTCAACTACTACCAAGATTACATCATGTCTGCGTTGTGTCATGGGTAAACCTTTGATAAAATCCATACTGATGACTTTCCATTTATATTCCAGTATATCATGAGGATATAAAAGTATTGTTGGGTGAATATGCTCAACCTTAAATCGCTAACGTTCTAAACACTGGGCTACATAAGCTATCCCATCATGCTTAAGCCCTGGCCAAAAATACAGTGGCCTCATATTGTAAATCATCTTATTTACCCCTGGATGTCCTACGAATGGACTGCAATGCATCTCCTCAAGTACTACCTTCCTCAACCCTTCTCGGTTGTGAATGTACATATTGTTTTGGTATCTCATAATATCATCATCCTCAAAAGAGTATCCATCAAAAAGGTGATCTGATGGATCAATGTGCAAGACTGACTTGACCATCTCATAATGATCATCACCTGAAATCTCCTGCAACACATGATCCCTCAACAGTGTCCTAAAAGTAGAGATAGTTGCAATGTGTCTTCTCCTAATAAGAGCATATGCTAGTCTATTCTCCTTGCCCTCAATGTACTCAATGCCAAAATCATAGTCACTCAGAAAATCTAACCAACATCTCTGTCTAGCATTGAGATTAGGCTATGTGAAGATATACCTAAGTCCCATGTGATCCATTTTCAACTCAAACATCTTACCCAAAAGGTAATGTCTCTACATCACTAAAGCATGGACGATTGTTGTCAATTCCAAGTCATGAGGTGCATAGTCAACCTCATAGTGATTCATCTTCTGTGACTCATAAGCCACTACCTTACCATCCTGCATAAGCACACCTTCAAGACCTTCACCCGAAGCATCTGTAATCACTGTGAAAAGCGCATTCAGATATGGTATAATCAAGATAGGAGTGGATGTGAGTTTCTGTTTCAACAACTAGAAGGCTCTATCACATACATCAGCCCACTCGTATATTTTCCCTTTCCTCTGAAGGGATGTAATAGGTGCTGCAATCTTGGAGAAACCCTCCACAAACTTCCTTTAATAACCTGCGAGTCCCATGAAGGTTCTAACTTCACTCACATTCTGTGGAGCTGGTCACTCAAGTATGGCTTTAATCTTTCCTGGATCTACTGCAATTCCATCTGCAAAGATAGTGTGACCCAAGTAATGAATCTAATTCTAATATAAATGACACTTAGATAGCTTCCCAAAAAGCTTCTTATCTCTAAGTCACTGTAAAACTATTTGTAAGTGCTCCTCATGCTCCTCCATGGTCTTGGAGTAAATCAAAATGTCATCAATGAAAATATCAACAAACTTATCCAAACAATCTATGAACACATTATTCATCAAGTTCATAAATGTTGCAGGTGCATTAGTCAATCCAAAAGGTAAGACGACAAACTTATAATGTCCATACCTTATTTTGAAAGTTGTTTTGGATATATCTTCTTCTTTGATTCAGAGTTGATGATATCCATATATCAAGTCAATCTTAGAGAACATACTTTCTCCCTTCATCTGATTGAATAGTTCATCTATTCGTGGAAGCGGATACCTGTTCTTGATAGTCACCTGGTTAAGCATTCTATAATCTGTGCATAACTGCAAGGTACCATCTTTCTTCTTCACGAAGATAACTAGATCTCCCCATGGTGACACACTAGGGATAATGAACCCTTTATCCAAGAGTTCCATCAACTGAGTCTTAAACGCATATATTTCAGTGGTGGTCATACGATAAGGAGCCTTGGATTGAGGCTTGGTTCCAGACATTACATCAATAGAGAAGTCAAATTCCCTCTTCGGAGATAACTCCGCTAAATCCTCTGGAAAAAAAGCCTGGGACTCCTGCAAGATAGGATAATCCTATAAAATAGGAGTGTCAAGATCTTTGACATATGCTACATACATCATGCACCCCTTCATCTTTTCCTTCTTCAATTGCATGACAAAAATATGTCTAAGCTCAAAGGGCCTTTTCTCACCCAAAATTACTGCTAGTTTATCTGAATCATCAAGATATTCAACTAACTTGTCCTTAGAGTTTACTAATGCCTTATGTTCAATCAACCAATTGATGCCCAAGATGACATCATAGGAACCCAATGAGGCTACATAAAGATTTACTTGCATCTGAAAGTTTGGAAGTTATATCTCACTGCAAGCCAAACATTGCTCAACCTTACGCTCTGCCCTATTTCCATATTCTACCATCCATGGTTCAGACATATATCTAGGTCTAACTGATAAATGAGAAAAAATTCTAGGATCTATAAAACATTTAGTAGCTCCTGTGTCTATCAAAATATAAACATTTTGGCCAAAGAGCTTACCGACCAACTGGATCGGGGTAGCCTGAAAATCTGCCTGTCTACAATCTACAACTGCATGAATCTGATATTGGGTTTGGGGACCCTTCCCATCTCTGTGATCTATACACTGAGGGAATGCATTGGAATAATGATCACCTCCACAAGTAAAGAAACCACCCACTGGTCCTTTCCTACCCTCACACCTATTCCTCATGTTCTCATTCATGTTTTTGCCTCTATTCTGATAATGAGCATCATAGTTGTTGGTGTTCCTGCCTGCATTACCTTGACCTCTACCTCTCATATTCTAAACTTGTTGTCATCTAGAATCCTTAGGTCAATTATCCTGAAATTTCCTCTTGAATCCTTGAGAGGAATTAGTCCTCTGATTTTCCCTTGTTGAGGACACCTGCTGTAGTTTCTGTTCCTGCCTCAATGCCTTCCTGAAAGCAAAGTCCATAGTATCAGGCTCATGCATGTCAAATTCAGATCCTATCTCAGGGCGTAACCCAAGAATAAATTTGCGGTTTCTAAACTGCTCATCACATTGATACTGTGGTACATACTTGACCAAGTAGAAAAACCTCTCATGATACTGAGTAACAAACAAAACCCCTTGTATCAGTTTCTGGAACTCAGCCACTTTTTAGTCATAGTACAACTGTGGTAACCACCTCTTACAAAAAAGTAAAAGAAAATTGTCCCAAGAGATCTCACCAGGCTACATCCTCTTCTCTTCCATCTCATTATTCCACCAAGTACCAGCTTCTCCAGTCAACTAAAAAGCACCCCACATAGCTCTAGATTCACCAAAAAGATTGGGAACGTGGAAGTACTTTTCCATGGATACAACCCATGCCTCATCCTTGTCACCAATGGTCTTACCATTAAAGGTAGGAGGTATGAACTTCTTGAGGTCCTTTCTCAGTTCCTCTACTATTCTTTCCTTGTTATTGGGTACTTTTGCAGCCCTAAGATTAGCATTACATTTCAACTTCTCTTTATTCCTCCTATCCTCTTCTTCTTTCCTTTGTGCCTCAAGCCTCTGATCCTCTTCCTATTTACACTGGGCTTCAAGTCTCAGATCTTCTTCCCTCTTCCTTCTCTCCTCATCACCTTGTCTACCTCTCAAATCCTTCTCAAGATTATCCATACGCTCTCCTTGTTGTTGCAAGAGATTACCCTGCTGGGTTAAGAGAGCCAAGATCTGATCAAGCATCTGTTTAGATTCACCATTCTGATCATTGCTAGAACTAACATGTTTACTATTCTTGGTATCCATGGTGTCATATTATCTCATGCACCAAGCATAAGTACACAACATAGCAATAGAAGACCCAGGTCCCAAAGTTTAAACATAGCTCTGATACCACATGTACCGATTTTTCCAATATAAGCCACATAAGCTAAACATGCTAAAATTTCTCCTATGTCAATTCCATAGTCATAGTTGGTCAATCGCTATTGACTAATCGACCAAAAAGTTCAAGTAAATCAAGTAATCATGAACACATAATTCTATTTTCCATATATTCATTTCGACATTACATAAAGATAATACAACCAAGAGTAATTGACCATACTGTCGAATTACAATAATTTCATATAAAAAATTACAATGTTCAATATATCAGCATGTCGACCATATATGCCGAGTACCTTACATCATAATGGAAAGATAAATACAAATACATCATGTACAAGACCATAAGGTCATAAAATTAATATCATGAATGTCGTCAGATAACTATCCATCTGTATGCTTCGATCTCCTAAGCCATCAGACTCCTATCCAAATGCAGATATCGAGATGAGAGTTTGGTTCATGGGCTTAATCCACTCGACCACGGAGTGGTTAGCTTCCAAGGGGCTCATCCTAAAATAAAGAGTGCACCGACCCTGCCCAAGAAGTCTATCTCTTAGCATTGATGGATCAGAAGGAATCTGGTGTGTCTGTGAGTCTAACTACTTTCCACAAGTTTCTAAATAGATTCTATTCATAGAGTCAGGAAGATGAAACATAACCATACACATTCAAGAAAACGTGTTACCAAGATTTGGCCAAAACACTTTTAAGACCAGACTTCTACTAGCAGGTAATGCAAGATAAAATTACCCTTTCCTGCGATTCCACATCCTACACCTTCCTTTTCAATTCCTTAAGTACATTATTAAAACATACACACTAACAAGTTTTAAACTGAGATCTAATTCCTAATCTCTAAACCCTTCTTTTCACTAAAAATTACAGTAATACGAAATTTCATTTTAGTTGACACTCTTACAACAAATACTTATTCACACATAAATGAAAATAAAATTCTTTCAATCAGAATGAGAAAATTTCTTTCCAATAAAGATCAATATTCAGTCTTATTGACTAGTTTAAAGAAATCTGTCTAAAAAGGAAACAAAGTAAAACTATTTACCTTAATGTTTTGAAAAAGTTAGAAATTAAACAATGAATTGATCTTGGAGGGGTTTCCTATACAAAACTTCATAATTTCCCTTCTACTAATTTTACTGGAAGATTTTCTCTAAGTGGTCATCTACGAATTCTAGAGTTAACTAAAATCTAAACAAATCTAAAACTTTCAGATCTCAAAATACTCTGAAATATACAATCACAAACTGGGGTTTTTCTTTTTATAAAAAAATAACTTTAGATTATGAAAACATTTTTCTTTTACTCCTCTAGATTTAACTGAGAAACTAGTGTACAACAGATAATACAGAGGTTCAACATAGAATTTTATACTGAGGTTCAACATAGAAATTATACAGAGGTTTAACACAGAAAATTTATACAGACATCGTCTTATTGGTGAATGAAAACCATGTTCTAATCAAGGAAAAATAAAATAGACAACTACCATCATATATGCTTAATATACAAATGCAATTAAAACTACCAAAGAAAAGAACAACGAGTATCTCTACCATACCTGTGCATAAACAAACTGGACAATCTAAATCTATGCAAGCCTCTCCCCACGCACTAAATCTCCTTTACAGACACTGCGCCTTCTACATATGTTATACCCTTCTACTCCTACATTGTTTCCTTCTCCACGTTGTATATCCCACCTCCTTCTTTCTCAAATTGTGGGTCCCCTTTGTTGATTTCAGAGTCCACTCTCCCCTTTATTGTTACGTGATCTCTGCCCTTTCTTCTTCAAAAATGGGGTGGTTGAAAGCATTTCTGCCTCGCTATAACTTTGTCTAGTGGGGAGATTCATCACTTTTAGGCCCACCATTGATATGGTGCGACGGTGGTGCGCTGCCAGATGGAAATTTAAAGGGAACCTTAGTGTCTCGGTCATGCCTAGGGGCCTGTTCCTCTTTAAGTTTAACGTTGCGGTAGATTTCACACATGTATCCACTGGAAACTAGTGCTATGGGAAGCATTGTTTGTTGCTGGCGAAATGGAAGCCAGGGTTTAACCCGAATGTGGAGCTTCACAAAGCTATGATAGTTTGGGTCTGTATCCCAGGGCTCCCCTTGGAATTCTGGGATGAGAAAGTGCTCTGATGGATTGGGAACTCATTTGGCCAATACGTGTTAGCGGACTCTGTGACTTTGCAAAAGTTGAGGCTGGCATTTGATTCTGTGTGAATGTTATAATGGATAAACCCCTCCCCAAATTTGTGATGCTGAAATCCAAATGGGGTACTGGAATTAGACCATTGTTTATGAGAATGCCACCCTCCACTGCCAAAGATGTGATAAACATGGTCATGTTGTGGTGGATTACAAGGCCTCCCCCATAAGGATTGTGAGATTTCATAGGACCTTCCCACACTAGCTCTTTACGACTCTGGTATTATTGTGAGTTATTTGGCTGGGGAGGGGGTGGAGAAGGAAGTACAAGGATCCTTGGAAGGGGGATCCCTCACTTGACGGGTGAGGCAGATAGTCTTAAAACATCGAAGAAGATAGTAGATGGTAAATACAAGATGGTAGAACATGAGATGATCTTGAAGGAAGGAGAATTTGTTAAGGTCCTGGAGGATATCTCTAACTCCAATAGGGAAAGACCAAGGAAAGAGAAAAAAAGGGAGAGGAAAGAGAGAAGAGTAAGTTATTTTTGACTTACAGCCAGAAGAAAGAGGGAGACTCGGGAGAGGATGGAAGTATTAGTGACTGGGGGAGGTGAGGGCACCCAATTTTTGTTCCCCTTCCCAAAGTGGTGTGATAAAGGTTAAGTTGAAGAAGTTGTCGGCCCCTTCTTCACCTTCGGATAGTCTCCTAGACTGGTCGAAACCAAAGAGGAAAACTAGAGGGGGGAAAAAGGCGGATGTGGGTAATGAAGCCAAAGTTGGTCATCCCATGGTGAGATCATTGAGAGAAAAGGAAGTAGCAAGGGAAATTTCCAGTGGGAGGAAATTAACCTTAGAAGATTCCTAGAAAAGTAGAAAATGAATTTCCTCTCTTAGAACTTGAGGGGCATGAATAGCTCTCAGAAATGCTTTGAAGAAGTATATCATAGATTTTAAATTTTATGTGGTTCTAATCCAGGAGGTTAAGATGGGGTATCAAAATTTTGCTCTTCTAGTGGATAAAATCTCGCCTGGAGCAGCCTCCCTCTATAGTGAAGCTGAAGGGGCCTCCGGTGGTGTGGCTACTCTCTGGAATCTGAGTAAGTTGTTTGGCAATGCTGTGGATTTTTCTCATAACTATCTTGTGGTTTTGTTTTCATGGAAAAATGTTTCCTGGTACATGTATAAGATTTATGCTCCCAATGTTAGAAGAGATCGCAGTAGGATTTGGAGAGAGATTACTAACCTTATGTCAGTTGTTCAGAGGTACCCCATTATGTGTGCGGGGGATTTTAATACCCCCCTTTTCCCTTAGAGAAGATGGGGGGAACCCAGGATTATTATGATAGTATGCAAGACTTGGCAAACTTTATGAGAAACAATGACTTAATTGATATTGATATGCAAGGAATGGTCTTCACCTGGTCCAATAATAGAAAAGGAAAGCAACTTATCCAAGTTAGACTAGAAAGATGGATGATTTTGGGAGGTTGGTATATTGCTCTGATGGCGGGCCTATCTCACCTCACTAGGACGGTATCTGATCATTCTCCACTGATACTCAATTGGGAAGAGAAGAGTGGGAGTGGGAATCACCCATTCTACTATGAGATAATGTGGCATTCCCACCCTGACTTTACTGAATGTATCAGACGATGGTGGAACATTCCTATTCGGGGGAGGACCATGTTTAGAATTTCCAAAAAATTACATATGATCAGGAAGGAGGGTCAAGGGTGGAGTAAGACCAGGTTTGGAGATACATTTCAAAGCAAGAAAGAGATTGAGGAAAAGCTTAAACACTTCCAAGCGGGAATAGCCATGGGTGATTCCTCCTGGAGTGATCATTGTGAAGAGGAAGTGTGGCGAAAGAAATGGAAAGAGAATCTAAAGAGGGAAGAAATTTACTGGAAGCAAAGGTCTCATGTCCAATGGCTCAAGGAAGGGGATAGGAATTCGGCCTTCTTCCACAGGGCCGATTCAATTCATAAAAGGAGAAATACCATTAAATCTTGGCTCGTTTATTTTGCGAAATTTGTGCATGCTGGAATAGCCAATTCAGGAATTCTTCTATTCTGAAAATGAATTCTAGGATATGGGCTGGACCCGTTTGGTTCACTCGGAAGATGACTAAGAAGATGCATAAGAAATTTTAAATGTTTATTTCTTAATTTTTTAAATACGGTGTGTATATGTGTGTATATATACACAAATACATGTGTGTATATATATACACATATACACACATGTGTGTATACATGTGTGTATATACACACATGTATCCATATATACACATACATGTGTGTGTGTATATACAAAAATATGTGTGTATACACACATACACACATATTTTTGTATATACACACACATATATACAAACATGTATATATACACATATACACACATATATATACACACATATGTGTATGTATATATACACACATGTATGTGTGTATATATACACACATACATGTATACACATATATACACATACATACATGTGTGTGTATACACACACATACATATGCACATATTTTTGTATATATACACACATGTGTGTGTTTATATACAAACATGTGTGTGTATATACATACACATGTATGTGTATATATACATGTGTGTGTATATACACATAT
>MU223945.1:288992-317557 GCA_018584345.1 Thuja plicata
TAAATTTGGTTTTATAAAAATTGGAATTGGAATAGCCAATTCCAATTCCACCTATTTGGGTGGAAGATGCATATTCCCATTTTGGGGCAAAATTGGAATTTGAAAATTCCAATTCCAATTTTGTAAGGGACACAAACATGGGATTGGCATTATTTGGAATTAGATAATGCCAATTTCAGTCTAATTCCGTGTAACAAACGGGCCCAAAGGAACGAGGGAAATCAAATGCTAACAGAGGAAGAAGATATTGGTAGGTTTGTTGTGGAGTTCTTCCTGGACACCTACATATGCCCAGCTCGACGAGGATTTGGTTGACATTTCCAATAGGCTCCTAGAGGCTATCCTAGCTGTCATAAGTGAGGAGGAAAATTAAGAGTTGTTGCATCAAGTTTCAGAGGAGGAGGTCAAAAATCTTGTGTTCTCCATGGGGGCTTATAAATCTCCTGGCCCGAATGGCTTTCCTCTGGCCTTCTTCCAGCAATTCTAGGAGATTATCAAGTATGACTTAATCCACGCGGCCCGTGATTTTGTTAAAACTGGAAACATCCTAAAGAAACTTAATAATACTCATATTGTGATGGTCCCTAAGATTTAGGATCCACGGAGTATGGGAGGCTTCCGCCCCATTAGCCTATGTAACACTATTTACAAAATTCTCTCCAAAATCCTTGCTAATAGAATAAAACCACTTCTAAGCAAAATTATAAATCCTAACCATAAAGGTTTTGTTCTGGGTAGACAAATTATGGATGTGGTGATTACCTCCCACGAGATCATTCAATCTATGGATAGAAGAAAGAATGTTGAGATGGCGCTGAAGTTGGACATCTCAAAGGCTTATGATAAATTTTTTTGGGATTTCTTGTATGGGGTGCTTAGAAAATTTGGGTTTCATGAAATATTTATAAAAGTCATAAAGGTGGCGGTGGAAATGGTTGAATTTATGGTGTTGGTTAATGGCTCACCTTGGGGGTCATTTAAGCCAGAAAGGGGATTGAGACAAGGGGACCCACTTTTGCCCTACCTTTTTCCTGATGGTTGCAGACGTCCTGGCTTGAAACTTCCTGAAGCTGAAGAGGATTGGATCCATTGCTGGTTTTAATCTGGCCTCCACCCTTCCTTCGGAAGTTATCTAGCAGTTTGTGGATGATACGTTCCTCTATGGAAAAGCCTGTATTAGGGAAGCTAGGGAATGGAAAAATCTGTTGAATATCTATGTGAAGGCTTGGGGACAACTCATCAACTACTGTAAGAGGAAAAATTATTTCTTCAATACAAAGAATAGAATGCAATAGAAGATTATGGATTGTTTTGGTTGTATGGGGGCTGAGCTTCCGGACACCTATCTTGGGCTCCCGCTCACGGTTATGGAGGTCTCAGACCAATTTTGGAACACCATTCTAGAGAAAATGCAGAAAAGACTAGCAGGTTGGAAGGGGAAAGTGCTAAGCAACGCGAGGAAGCTATAATTGTTGTCTATAGCCCTCCAAGGTATTCATGTTTACTTCCTTTCTCTATTTAAAATCACTGACAGAATGGCAGAGAAGCTTGAGAAAATTTAGAGAAATTTTTTGTGGACGTGGGTGGAGGAAAAATCTAGAATGAGCCTGGTCAGCTGGGATATAGTTTGTCAACCGAAGGTCAAGGGTGGGCTGGGAGTGAGGAAATTAAAAGATTTAAATAAGGCTTTAATAACCAAAAATTGGTTGACATATTTTCAGCGGATCCATGGACTGGTGCAGGATTATGAAGGCTAAGTAGTGTAATAACACCTCCCATTTCCCTTTAAGTCAAGGTTTTCTGATTGGCTCTAAAATTTGAAAATTTATAGCTAAGTGTAAGGGATCCCTGTTAAGGGAGATAAATTGGATATTGGGTAATGGTAATCATATCATTTTTTGGGATGACTCATGGGTTAGTGTTAAACCTTTGGGTAGGGACAAGTTTTGTCACAATAGGGATAGGATGAAACCTTACTTTGGAAGTAAAGTAAAAGATTACATTTCTTAGGACAAGAAATGGAAAAAGTTGGTAGAAGCCTATATTGACCATGCTCAGGTTCCCCTTTATGTTCAAAAGATTCAGAAGCTCTTAGAGGGTATTAGGATCCCCCTCTCTCAGACATAAGAAAAAAGTTGTATGGTGCCATAACAAGTCAGGGGAGGTTGCGGTGAAATCTACTTATTTAGTTAATTCTAAGAAGGTGGTGAATGAGAAAATGATGGGGAGGTCACCTTGCTCCTAGACTCCTACTCTTTCTTAGGAAACTCACCTTGGATCCTATTCACTCCAGGATCCTCTAGACTCACACTTGAGTCTCTTAGGGTTTCTCACATACCCTAACTAGAAGGATTTCTATACTCCCTCTCCCTTAGGTTTCCTACCCACCAAAAAGCTTCACTCTTCATCTCATCTTACTCTCCATGACTGAATACAACCAGTCATGCACCTTCTCCTTCTATCTCTCTCTCCTACAAGTTCTCTAGCCGGGCCATTTAGCTCGCCTAGGACTTGTCTACAATTCTGACTAGCCTCTTCTCAATCCCAAACACAGAAATAGAAATAAAATACATGAGGGATGCTTCTTGATGGTCACACTCCATAGGATGGATTATCAGAGTCAAAAATCATCCATGATACTTAACTGAATTCAAAATCCTACTCTACAGAAGTTTGCACACAACAGTAGAACACACAGAACACACAGGAGCTCTTCTTTATTGAAAGACTGAAAATTACAAGCAAACTGAAATCTTCTTCACTAGTCTACTCAGTCTCTAACTTCTCCAACCTCCTTCCAATGGTTCTTCTCTCCATTTTAATAATGCAGCCTGTTCTTGATTCATAACCATTTCTAGGTTACCTGTCGTCTGAAGATTCTAATCACTTCGGCTCTTCATCTTTCTCCTGTAACTGTCACCAACTCATCATCAGCATAACTGTCGACATGGATATCATTTACCTCCGTGGAATTCTCTTTTATTTTGGCATTTTCTCACTTTTCAGCTTCCATCTTCCATGTTGACAAGTCAACATATCTTTCTCAGCTCAGAATTGTTAGTCGCGCTGTTGCGAGTCTTAAAATTTTGTGTGCGACCTTGCGATGCCCTGTTGTCGCGTGCTCGTAACACTTCTGGATGAGCTGCCTATTGTTCTGCGAGTGGGCGATGCATCATCATCGCACGCTTGCAATGCTTGTTACTGAGCTGACAATTACTCTGCGAGTGTGCGATGCATTGTAGTTGCGCACTCGCAATGCCTTGAACCGAGCTGACGATCACTTTGCGACTGAGTGATGCATCATCGTCGCGCTCTCGCCACTGTCTTCCCTTAACTGCTGAGTACCCGGTGACTTCGTGATACACGGTCATCGCATTATCAGGCTCATTTCAAGCTGACCGTCGATAGACCGCTGACTATGCGATGAGCTATTTTCGCGTTGTCACACTGGTTTTACACTAACCGTCCACAACTCGCGAGCATGCGATACATTGTCTTCACGTTGTCGCGCACTGTTTCCGCTTAACTGCTAATCGCCTGCGACTGTGCGATAGACATAATTATCATGCTCCCGCAACACTTAGAATATGTCTGTCGTTTGGCTTGCGACTGTGCGATACATGATGTAACCGGTTTGTTTGTTTAACCGCCCTCGTGCTAGGAGTTACGAGCCGTTAGGGTTTAGGAAGATAGTTGACTGCTAACTGTGATCTGCTCCTGGACCACCATTTGCTAAATAGTTAGGGTTTCAGAGCTAAAACCCTAGGGTGCTCTGCACCAGAAAATGTGGGGAAGTGTTTGGATCCCACAATTGATACCTAAAATAATTTTTTTGGGTGTACGGGGTTGCACGGTAAGATCCTCACGCAGGACAACCTCCTAAAGAGGGGTATCCAGCTAGTTAATCGATGTGTTATGTGTAAAAATTAGGAAGAGACCATAAATCATCTCTTATTTCATTGTCCTTATGCGTCTAAGGCGTGGTCCAAAATAATGAGCAAAATGCAGCTGGATTGGGTGTTTTTGGAGAATTTTAACCAATTTGTCATCAATTGGGGCCATTTTTTGGTACATCCGCTCATTTTTCTTCTATGAAAAATGTTACCCCCGCATGTGTGTTGGAGCCTGTGGAAAGAAAGGAATAATAGAGTGTTTTGGGGAGAGAAAACTGAGGTTGAAGGGACAGTGCATTCTGGTGTCAATTTACTATGGGAAAACCTAGAGACTTGTCAGTGGAGAGTTCCTAACTCCCCCCTTAAGGAATTGGACTGTAGATTGGCTCATGTTTGGTAGCTCCCTAACTCCTTTTTTGTTTTTGATAACTCAAAGGTACTTGCGAGGAGGAATGCTCAATGACCCCCCCGAAAGATACGTTCTTCAAGCTAAATTTTGATGGGCCTGCCTGTGGTGGGGTTGCTACAGGAGGAGGAGTTATCAGAGACCACCTATGGAAGATGAATATTTATTATGTGGTTAATCTTGGGTTGGGTACCAATGATGTGGCATAAATCTCCGCCTTATTATGGGGTCGTAAAGTGGCAGTTACCGTGAGAATAAAGAAATTGATTATCGAGGGTGACTCGAAAATCGTGATTGAGCTAGTCAAGGGGAACTATAGTGCTAGCTAGAACACGTCTAATTTGTTGCAAGACATCTGGTTGTTCCTCCCAAGGATGGAGGAATTTAAATTTTAGCATATTTACAAAGAAGGAAATGTGGTGGTGGATGCGTTGGCTGCCACTGGATTATCTATGCACAGGGCCAAGTCTTGGAGAAATTTGAATTTGCTAACGAAGCACACTATTTTTCTCATTGAGAAAGAAAGGAATAATGTCATTAAATGATGAGGTACAAGGATATTGCTAATAGGAGGAGAAAGGCGGCTTGTAGAGTCACGAGGCGCAATGCGAATTCAAATTTCAAAGGTGAAATTGGAAAGAAGCTTAATTTTAGTAACTTGCTGATAAGATGGGTAATTATTACCCTTTTTGTTGAAGGTACGAGCACTTTTAAGAGAAATATCAACGTGGAGATTGGCACGAGACTTGGAATTTATAATAAGACGGTCGGGTTTTATTGGCATTTTATTTCCAAGGTAGCCAATCATTTATTCTCATGGGCTTGTATATCTTTCTTTACGGCTCCCCATGTGAACAGTACCTCTTGTGGGTCGAATTACCATCTTGCAATTAAAATGATTAGTATTAGTACTAATTGGAAAACTATTTTCTGCAACACTGGTTGCTTGAGGTGGGTGTGTTGCGAAGGCTTTCTGGACTGGCGTTGGCTTAGGGCCAGTTTGTGTGGTGGTTGATCGGTTATGATGTCTCTGGAGGCTCAGGAAGAGGATTTTCTTTCAAAGAACAACATTGAGATGGGTGGCAAGATGGTCCAAGTGGAACTGCCCAAAATTGAACATTTTTTTTCCCTTACATGGAAGCTATGGAGGGAAGTGATGAGCTTATTTCTATGCAGCTTGTGGATTCTTGGGAGGAATGCAAGGTTACCATTAATGGTATAACCTTTGAAATCAATGAAAAGGTAATTTCCCAAGCCACGGGGTTATCTATGGAGGGCAGGAAGTGGAAGAAGGTGTCTAAGAGCAGGGATGATAAGAGCGTCAAAAGATTTTTCAAAAAGATAGAGATTCATGTTTGATTCCATGGTGGCTTCAAACATGTCGAGTTTCTTGATCCCTGGAATGAGGTATGCTTGATTATTATGAAGTATCTTACCCTAGAAGGTTGGTTTGGGACTTGTTACAACTATCACTTCCCTTTGTTAAACCATTTTCATTATAATGAAGAAATTTCTTTTCCTTTTTTTATGTTGCACTTGCTGGAGGCGTCAGTGGTCAATGTGAGGGATAAGAAAAAAATGAGGCAAAAGTTCTACATTTTCCACCAAGGCCTCATTCTATGTATTTACAATTTCCATCATGCTTTGTGCCCTCCTACATTTGTTACTTTGCAGGAAATTAATACCCCCACTGCTAATAATCCTAATGAGATTGTGGCTTCCCCATCTCAACCTACCTCATCCTCGAAAATGCCAACTCCCGCAAGGAATAAGCCCAAGAACTCACGCCAAGACAAAGCTGGTCTGGTGGGAGAAGTTCAAATAAATATTGACTCAGAGGAGGAAGAGGAAGACAATGACAACAAGACGAGGTCCCACAGGATTGCATCCAACACATAGGTTAAACAGAAGGAGGTCAGGAAAAGATACCTAGAGGTTGAAGATGAAGAGGGGGATTCAGAGGAGGAAGAAGGGAGGAGAAAAGGAAGTAGTGATGAAAAAATGAAAGGGAAAAAATTAAAATTAAGGAGGATAGCTTAGAAAAAGACAAAGGTAAAGATACCCCGACTAAGGAGGGAGGTGAGAAAAGTCAAGAATCTACCCAGATTTTGGCTAGTTTTAAATTGCCCACGGTGGACTTCTCCAAAA
The DNA here is from genome assembly GCA_018584345.1 of Thuja plicata. Taxonomy (NCBI): domain Eukaryota; kingdom Viridiplantae; phylum Streptophyta; class Pinopsida; order Cupressales; family Cupressaceae; genus Thuja; species Thuja plicata. The sequence continues at coordinate 295,440 of MU223945.1, forward strand.
AGAAATTGATGGGAGAACAGATGACAGAGTCGACGCTTACTGCTACCTCGCATTTAGGCTAGCCGAAGGTTAATGCAGCTAAGAAGTATATGGGGGGAATAAGGATGGGGTCCCGAAGGAAAGTGATGAGGAGGTTAAGGCTGACCTGAATCAAATGAAGGGTGATATTAAGCGACTCCAGAACTTAATTCAAAACTTGGGCTCCAAAAATGACCTATAGGTGATGAAGGATGAAATCAGGGAGATGGGACAAAACATCAACAGAATTGCAAAATTCATCGTTAAAGTGATGCATTCGACGGCTACGACAATTCAGCTTCTGCACCTAGACAGTTCAAAGACTTCAGATGAGAAAAAGAATGATGGGAAGCTCTTCCAGTTTCTTGCAGAGGACTGGTTGAAGCTACTGCTAAATGGAGGGGGGAGAAAACCCCAAGTGATTTTCCTTCTTTTCTTTTTTGTGATCTTTTTCTCTTGCTGCTACTAGTGGTTGATCGTTAAGGGCATTTTTTACGATGTTTTTTAACTATGTTGGCCGTAAGACTGTTAATTGGTTTTATGTTATTGTTAAGATTTTAAAAAACTTTACTGCTACTGATGTTCATAGGCTGGTTACCAATTTCATTGTGAAGTTGGGGTATGTTAGTGATCATAGGATGGTTACCAATTTCGTGGTGAAGTTGGGGCCTGTGGTTACTAGTTTTTGGTTTTTGATTTTTAAAAAGGGGATAGGTTGAGGGTGTGCTGCTGATGGTTTTGTGTTGGTAGTCTGGAACTTCTCGTGCTGGCTTTGTTTTCTATGTTGGGTCAGCCCCCTAGTTATGGCTTCTTTTTTAATCAAAAACATTTTAGCCAAATGACCAAATGGTAGAGGGCATTTTCATTCTCTGTTGATTCCCATATTGGTATAAGATGTTGACAATAAATACTTAAGTTCTAGATGTTTGTTCCAAATGGCTAATGGTAGAGCCATTTTCATTCTATGTTGACTCCCATATTGGTATAAGATGTTGACAATAAACATTTAAGTTCTAGATGTTTGTTCCAAATGGCCAAATGGTAGAAGGCATTTTCATCCTTTGTTGACGCCCATATTGGTATAAGATGTTGACAATAAACACTTAAGCTCTATGTGTTTTTATAATATAGAAGTTACAATTTTAGTTTTAATATACTTGTATAAGTATTAATAATTTAAAACACAACAAAATCAAACTATAATCACTAAAATTACAAACTATAATTACTAACTATAACTAATCTAAATTATTTGCATTAAACAAAAAAAATATGTTGAACTTATATAAAATTTTTAAATAATATTCATTTATCTTAGACATGCGTATTTTTAAAATTTTAAAATAATTTAATTAAAAATGTTCACTATTTAAAAAAAATAGTTTAAGAAATTTTATGCCAAAGGTGTTTCACATTGAGACATTGAGACTTAGGTAATAATGAAGATGCTGTCAAAACATTAAAAGTTTACTAAGGCTCCCCATTTTATGGTTTGTTTTAGCATAAGATAAAGGGATTATTTTCAGCTCCTTTAAAATCCCTTTATAAAAGGGATTCTTAGAGTACTTGTCCATTTATTTGGTTCATATTGTCTTTTCACTAAGGTGAGCAATTGTAAATAGTTAATTTTTTATTTATTAAATTAAAATTAAATTTTAATAGAGTAAAATAATTATAAATTGAACTATTTTTAATGATATTTATTTATTAGAAAATTTTAAAAATATTAGATATAAGTAATTAGAATAATTTAAAATTTAAATCTAAATTTAAAAATGTAATAGAATAAAGAAAATTAAAATTAAAATAAAGATCAAAATATAAAAAATTTTAATGGTATGAATAATAATTTAAAATAAATAAAATGAATATAATATATAATAGTAATTTTAGTATATAATAAGTTTATTAAGTTAATAAAAATATTCTTAAATTTAGTAGAATTTAAATATAAATTAAATATGTATAAAAAGTAGTTTTAATATCAAACATTTTTAGGCTCGTTAATGGGAGTGTGAGGGTTCAACCTCTTTCCAAGGAAGAAGGAGAGTATAGAAATAATTGGCAACCACCATCCCCCGGATGGATTAAGATTAATTTTGATGGTGCCTTGCGAGGCAATCCTGGCACTTCTGGAATTGGATATATAGCTTGGAATGACAAGGGGGACATTATGGCCTAGGTGCTAAAAGGTTATGAAATGGTACAAATAACGAGGCAGAAGGCCTAGCTGTAGGTGAAGCTGTCCTCAGGGCAAGAAAACTCCAGTTTAGGAAAGTTCACCTGGAAGGTGACTCCCTCTTGGTCGCAAATGGAATTAATAAGGGTCAAATGGACACATGGTACCTGAATAAGTATATCAGAAGGCTTAGGAGCATGCTGGTAGAGTTCGAAGATTTCAAAACCTCACATGTGCCAAGAGTGGCAAACAATTTGGCCGATAAACTCTCAAATGTGGGAGCAGACGAATCTCTTGAGGATAAATTTGAAATCTTCGAGGAATTCATGAATAATGAATAATCTTAGGAAATACGTAGGGGTGCAATCATTGCCGAGGCTGCTTTCCCAAAATCTAAGCATGCAAAGTCACAACACCATACTACGAGGTAGGTCTTCAAGAAACTAAGCCTCGAATGCTGCCATGGGAAGAGTGTGAGGGTGTAATTAATAGAAATCCCTAACTCGAGATCTCATGGTAAGTGAAGGTCGAGATTGTACTTGAGGGAGTTAAGAGAAATGATGATTTCTCGGCAAGTTGATGGAAACATCATCTATTCTAGAGGCTTCGATGGCAAGTTAAAGACACTTGCGACATCAGCAAGGTCGCATCCTTTGAGTCAGAGTGGAAATATCAGAGCTATGGAGGTGAATTTCTCTCTGTCAACTAATGGGCAGATTGCCGCATTTAATACTTCCATCACTTTGAATAGGCTAAGCCATATCTTCACAGGAGAGGGAGATGAATTTTGGGCGGCCATCAGAGAAATCCTTGGAGAACATTTTCTGCAGAAAGGGTGGCGGCCAAGAAAAAATATGGATATCTTATCCTTGTTTGTGGCTCTTGCTCTGATGGTTACAGAATCAAAGGCGGAAGTGAGTAGTGTTATCAGGCAATGCATGGTTGTGAAGTGGGTCGGCAGTGTGGAGGAAATCATTGAGCATGCAGAGGTTGGTCTGGGGCTATGAATGGGTGATGGGCCTTTCTGAATGGTGGGAAGAGGGAGTTGTGGGTTGCAACCGCTTGTTGTCTGGTCGACAGCTAGCCCAAAAGACGTCCATCTGGCATGCGCATTAGGGGGTGGAAGGAACTGCTAATGACACTGGAGAAGAATAGGGTGGAATTGGAAAAGGTGAAGGCTGAACTCACGGTCTGAAAAAGGAAGAGAATGCCCGTAAAGTCCTTCGCGGCCCTAGACGAAGATGGCAGACCACTGGTCCGAAGGAAACTACCGGTCACTAAGCGGGGAGCAAGGGCCTCTGCAGCTAGGCAGGCCAGAGAAGAACCGGAACCAGCCACTGGCCCGAGTGGAGGTGGTGGCGAAAGCACCCGAGTCGGGGTACTTGTGGAAAAGTGGGGAGCTTTTGTGAACTTTACCAAAGGAGATGCTGCAAAGTGGTTCCCATAGTCGAACCTTAGGAGGTTTTTTTGGTCTGATCATCATTGTATGTTGACGTCTGTTAATAGAGGTCTTTCTACTTTAGTACTTACCTTTTCATAGCTATCCATAGTAGTTAAGCTTCGAAGTCGAGTCTATTTTTTGCATTTTGGAAAGGAATGCCTTTGATGGCCAATATGTAACCTCTTTTTCTAAATCAATACAAAATCAAATATTATTGATCAAAAAAAAAAATATCAAACATTTTTTATGACTTTAATAAAAAAAACCATTATCACTATTAATAAATAAAATATTCATAAATTATTAAGAAAAAATAATTGACAAAAATAATATCTGAAACATTAAATATATAATCTATATTTATCAATTCAAAGTTTTCTTAAAAGTGTATTTTTAAGAATACTTAAGATTATAGGTTATTAACTATAACGAAAGATTTCTTCTTTTCATCTTATTGTTTTAACCAACTTGATTGTAGAGGACAAATTTATTATTTTTTCCTTATTGACTTGGCATTCTAGAAAAGTCAATTAACAGACACAACCATCTTCCCTTTTGGCAAACGCATGAACACATTCATTTGTCATTGTGTCGTCCTCAATCCAACCTTATGATTCAATTTCCTCAACCCCAATCTTACAAGTCCTAGCCATCCAACTATACTAGCAAAGTCATGTGTTAGATTTCTATGCATACATATCCAAGCTTCTTCTTTTGGTGGAACTATATAATATGCACATGTTTGAATTGCATTAAGTGCATCCTTCACAAGGTGAAGTAATTGTTCTATTTGGTATGGCTACTTATATTGCATTATAGTTATAATAGTGAAATATTGTATACTTGTAAAATGATGAATCCTATTTCAACCATGACATCATTTGATATATTGTAAAATGTGTTGGTCTAACATTTCATTGGTTTCCCTACCTTCATAATCATTTTGCTTAACAATCAATTAACTCCATTCCCAAATAGTGGGTAGGTACTATCCATTAATATAAATTATAATTAAAAAACTAATTATGATTTTACTATATAATATGATATAATAAGTATCAAAAAATTAGAAATAAAAACTACTACAATAAAAAAAATTTTAAAAATTAATTATGTTTATATTATATTTATTATTTATAGTTTATAATGAAAACATTAATTATAATTTTATAAGTCTTAATTAAAAAAACTAAAAATCTATTTTAAAAGTAAATAAAAAAAATTAATTTTTTAATTAAAAATAAAATATATTAAAAATATCATAGATTTTTAATTATACATTATAATATTATTATATAAAATCTTAAACTCTTGACTTTCAAAAGTTAAAATTAAAATTAAAAGCATTTCAAAGTTTTAAATTTAAATGAAATGAACAATAATATGCAAAGTATATACGTAATAAAAATAATACTAACCGCTGTCAAAATATGCTTCTGATTTTGCATATGGCAGTTGTGCATCTTAGTTGGCCGTTGAACGAATTCTGATGCTCATCACTTATTAACATGCCCCTCAAATTCAACCACCCACGCTTCGAGACAGGACACTCAAATTCATAGACATTTCCACCTGACTACCATCGGGACGTCAAATTTAAACCCTCAAAAGCAAAGATGACACTCGTTTGAATGTCAAATATAAACACACAAAAACAAAGATGACCGTCACATGAACGTCAAATTTAAGCACGCAAAATCAAAGGTGACAGTCACAAGAACATCAAATTTAAACACACGAAAACAAAGGTGACAGTCACATGAACGTCAAATTTAAACAAACAAAAACAGAGATGATAGTCACATGAACGTCAAATTAAACACGCGAAAACAGAGGTGACAGTCACATGAACGTCAAATTTAAACACATGAAAACAAAGATGACAGTCGCATGAACGTGAAATTTAAACACACTGAAACAAAGGTGACAGTCACATGAACGTCAAATTTAAACACATGAAAACAAAGGTGACAGTCGCATGAACGTCAAATTTAAACACACGAAAAAAAAGGTGACAGTCGCATGAACAATATCAAATTTAAACACACCAAAACAAAGGTGACAGTCACATGAACGTCAAATTTAAACACACAAAAACTTAGGTGACAGTCGCATGAACGTCAAATTTAAATACTTGAAAATAAAGATGATAGTCGCATGAACGTCAAATTTATAGGACATCCATAACTCTAAACCCTAAACCCTAAACCCTGCTAACCCTTGTACCCTAAACCTTGTGAACCCTTGTTACCCTAAACCCTGCAAACCCTAAACCCTAAACCCTACAAACCCTTGTTACCCTAAACCTTGCTAAATCATAACCCCTGATAACCCTCGTTTCCCTAAAAACCCTAATTACATCATTTAAGGTTTACCCTAATTACTGGTGGTTTGCTGCGTCCTAGGATGAATCTCCATGTATGCAATGTATCTTGCAGCCGTCGTTAATGGTGTTTTGTGAATAAATATGTCCTTCGACATTTGCGTAGAGGGAACAGAGCTGAGTCTCATGAACATCAACAACCCATATGAGGATTAAGATCTGCTTGAAGTCTGTTTTCCTCTGGTAAGGTTGTATTCCATAGGTTCAGTCGCACCCGCCCATCATCCTCTTTTGTATGTTGTTTAGGGAGGAAAAGAGGACAAAATAGGGCATCAGAATATGCCCTGCAATCATTCTGTTTTCAATCCTCCCAATATGACATAGTGATATCACTCACATTTGTTAGCTTCTAAAATATGGACACAATAATGTAGATATTAAGGTTCCATTTTTTTTTAAATGGGAATTAAAGAATATAAATACTTCCAAATTAAATATATAGAAAAAATTTAAATGTATTGTGAACACAATATTGCAGATATTGATGTTTCATTTTTTAAATTTGAAATTAAGGAAGAAAATCAATGTAAAGTGAACTATATATAAAGCTTAAAATTAAAATGTATTGTGGCTTTTTGTCTATAAATAAAATTTTGTAAATTATATAAAATTAGAAGTAAGCAATAATAGACAAATATAGGGCATTAGAGAATTGTTTTTTCCTTGCAGAAGTAAGCAATAGTAGACAATTATAGGACATTAGAGAATTTTAAATAGATATATAATTTTGTAAGATAATAATATTTAAAAATAAATTTAATTCATACAAATATTAAATTAAAAAACTCATTGCATAAATTGGCAAATTCTGTAATTATAATATATAATTTATAATTAACTTATCCAAAACCCAAAAAGGTCAAAACATCCATCACAAAAAATAGGGGTATTAGCCACAAAAATGAATCCTTCGAACATACACTCCATAACAAGAGGAAAAGGATTAGTCAAATATCTAACCATCTAAAAGATAGGAGCCACACCACAATATAGAGATCTAGACAATTGAGCAACCACCAAACCAAAAAAAAAGTAAAGTTTGAAGGCCAAACAAGCCCAAACAAAAGCCACACAAAGCATAGGGGCTTGTTAAAACAAGACAACACATCAGAGGATCTCATGACAACAATGCATACAATACTGCTACCATCATCAACATAGGGAAAACATAGATGGAGGAAGAAGAATGAAGGCACAAAGAAGGTCATGTCACATCAGAAGAAACAAACACCCCCACCACAAAACCATCCAATCGAGCAACATATGCCACCTCAGGAACACCTCCCCACAAAAAAATCCATCCCTCGTGCTTCTTAAAACCCTATAAGCTCCTATTCCAATCTGAATCTTCATTGCATTATTGTATTGATAATTAGATCATATTGTAATTGTTATTATTTCTAATTAATATAATTGAGATGAGAGTTTGGAGTGTGGATTTTTCCCAAAAGGGTTTCCCACATAAATTTGGTGTTGAGTTTATTTGTTTAAATCTAAATTTGTATATGTTTATCTAATCTATAATGAATCTACCTAAGGTGAGGGAAAGCTTCCTAATCCTGGAAAGAGAGATAAAGTTAGGGTCGGGAGGAAAGAGAGATATTACTTTAATCCGACCATCCTTTCTTTAGCTAGACTGGATTCCTGCACCCCCAAGAATTCTAGTATTTTTCTATCCAGAAGGTTGTAGACATGTTAGGTTATCCGGCTCCTTCATTGGATTTTTGGGGGTTCCCTTCCCGCACACTATAAATCCTATTTCTCGGATGTGTGGGGTGGCCCCAGGTGATGAATTCTTGCCCCTGAGTTCAAAGCCTTAATTGAAGCTGAGCGATGGAGTAGCTAGTTTAGATAAAGTAGTTGATGGAGGAAGTAAGATTGCAAATAGAAGGTGTTCAGTGAATGTTGTTACAACAGGGCAGTCTGCTATCCCATCTCCAAGGAAGCTATCCCATATTGTCAATTCAATCCATCCAAGGGGTGGTCCATCCTCCACCTCCATGGGCTCTTAAGTGCTAACAAAATCTAAAACACTTCTAAATAACTAAATCCAATACTGAAATACATCTCATTTACTTAACCCCATTAATATTATCTCTAGGTTCATTTTAAACACCAATTTCAATTGTTCCTAAGTTCAGTTTCCAACATAAAAATGATAACATATGACCTCACATTGATAGTTGATACCAAAATCAATCTATCTAACTCTAGACTATCCTTTCTTTAATCCATTTATTACATGAACACAATTTACATCAAAGCATAATTATAATGCCATCAATCCTAATAGCAATAACATCATCACAACTATAATTACATCAACATAAGCACAACAACACCATCAAAATTAAAATTACAATATCAATACAAGTAGTCAGCACTTCAGATTGAGGCTGAATTGACAACTTTGGAACCTGAGATATTTTCTTCTATTCAGGATTTATTAACAAAATTCAAATCTATCAATTATATGTTGGAGGGTTGTGAAAAGAATAAAACAGATACATAGTGCATTTACCTGATTCTTTCTAATCTTCATGGTCCCTTTCAGATATTCTCTTCTACCTTCCATTCTACCATGGATGCTTTGGGTCTGTGATTCAACATGCCTACATTTGATGTGTTTTGTGATCGTTTGACTAGTGAGTAGGAAAAGTTATCTCAGCTTGATTCTCTTACAGGATTAGAGAACCATGCATTGGTAGCTCACCCATCTTCAGGGAAGCCAAAGCAGAAATAGATATTGTTGACCACAAAGTCTAGGAATGACTCTAGTTCTCAACACTCATTTGGCCCACCTTCTCCCACGGGGGGGAAATCGAAGACATAAAGACCTAAGTGTACTTATTGTAAAAAACCCAATCATGATGAGTCTCATTGTTATGAGAAGAAGATATATGGATATGCAAAACAAAAATCTGATTTGACAGCTCTTCTTCAAAAGAGCAACATTGATATTCCTTCTTCTAATTCTCATAGGTCTTCTTCATCATCATCATTCCAGACAGATGGACGGGACAACGCAAAGGGTCATGCATTATGTGCAACCTCTATTAAAAATCCACACTCTTCTAGATGGCTACTAGATTCAGGTGCTTCACGCCATATGGCATCTTCTCAGGATTTATTCTCATCTTTTGAGGCTTCTCCTACCCCACACATTTTGATGGGGAATAACAATGTTATGACTGTATGTGGGAAAGGTTCTATTGAAATTGATGATAGTGAATTCCATGATGTACTATGTGTTCCATCTTTGTCCTATAACATTCTCTCTATCTATCAGATTACTCACAGTGGGACAGGGAAGACAATTGAGTTCACTCCAAATTCAATACACATCAGAGATAGTGAGACAGACAATATTTTTTGTAATAGGGATCTAGTTTATCATTCTTCCCGCTTGTACTCCTTTATTTTTGGTCCACCATCTCCACTGTCGGAGAATAGCTCTCCATTTTCATGAGAGCCTATTTAGGTGAATTCGGGTCACTTGAACTTATGTGTTGTTCCTAAGACCAGTGTTGTGACTTTTACACCTCCACCTCCTGTTGACTTTGGTTGTGATTGGGTACCTGATCAAGCCTTGTTGTCGGGACCCAAAATTCCTACTTTTAGTAGTTGTTTCTAGGTTTTTTAGCTTCTCCCTAAGTTTATCTTAAGGGGGTGTTACAGTAAAAATGTATTTTCACTTATTAATTAAATCATTATTGATTTAATCATTCAGTCACCTTTTTATCTCTAGTTCACTTAAGCTAAACTTTAGGCATGCATATAACAATTAATTCTTTGTTAATTATTATCATGCAACCTAGGTTTCTCCACCTTCTGGTTTTTTATCTCCTTTATAAGGATTGATCTCTTTGTAATTTGTATTCCCTCTCTAAGTGAATATTTCATCTTTCAGATCATTCTAAGTTTTGTCTCCATTCTTTGCTTTTGTAATAGGTTGCTTTGCATACAGTGGATCTTGGTAATTGAATTATTTGAATTCTAACAATTTCAACATCAAATAAATCTCAAAATGATAAATAATCAACAACCAAGAGGGTTTCAAGGCCTACCTCAGGTCCTACAAAGAAAAAAAGAGAGAATAAGGAAGGTGAATGGTTGAAGGTACAAATCCCAAACTCCAATGAACAACATAAAATTAATAATAACCCTCAAGCAATTTCTAGGCCAATACACTCCAACCCAAAATGCCAAAATCTCTCTCTTCAAACCGATACAAGGAAACCCCAATTCAATCTTCCACAAAGATCAATTATAAATCTCACAATGCAATCCAAACTCCGCTTCCCAAATTCTAGAAATGAATCCTCACAAATACTCTAGCCCCTATCAAAATGGTTTGGGGGAAAGGCAACCACTTCCCAACCAATGCCACTTATGGGTGTAATTATTAGCTATTATATTTTGCTTAAGATAGTGTTTCCCCACACACAAAAATAAATATAATTTAATAAGGACAATTATGCACACACAAATACTTATGTATATATACATATATAAATGTATTTATATCATCTAAATAACAGGAAAATCCACACTAAACATATTAGAAGACTATTAAAGAATAATAATAAAATAGGACTAAACCATTACGGGAGAAAATAAATAGAAATAACAATAAGAATTAAATTAAATCAATAATAAAATGACACCTCTTGAACCACGAATAAATAAATATGAATTAGTCCAAAAATAAATGCATACTTAAAAATAATTCAAACAACAATATCAACACCCTTAAATCAAGCCAAGACACAAACAAGGGAACCAAGAAGAATTGGATTAGTCATCATGACAATATGATTGGGTTAAACAATATCCAAATTGTTCCTTAAATAGGATGATGATGAGAGGATAGGTTCAAATGGACCTTAATGCTATATTTCTTCAACCACCATGGAGGATTATAAATGCATGCTCAGACTTATGAAACCAAGTGGAATCGACACATGGTACCTGCATATCACCTGCATGACAAGAATCACACACACACACACACACACACACACACATCTATATTTATATCTATATCTAAATCTTGTTGGGAGAAAATAATCCAATTCAAACTTGTCCATGTTTATCTTGGTCACTCGTAAAAAAGAATTGATTCATTTTGATCAAACTTCCTCCTTATCTATGTGAAAGTCTATCTTAGATAGAATAATATGATTCAATTTTAGAGCTAAAGATTGTAGTTCTCAACTGAGAAATAAAAAATATTTTATAAAAGTGCTAGGTTTAGGCATTGGTTCTCTGTTGAAAATGACACCAAATATATTTTCATGGGTGTCCATATGATCATATTTTAAAGTATCTCTTGTAAAATCATCTTCCATCTCGATCTCCATTTCCTGTTTATATTTCATTATCCATTCCATCTCCATATGTTTCCCCTATCTCTATTTTCTTAACTCCCCCTTTGTCTCCCTTAAAATTTTATCCATATATATATCCCTATCTCTCCCCCTTTTCCTATTGCAAACATAGAATGAGTTTGTTGGTAATGGACCCTAATAATCCTCCTAATTTAGAGGTTTTGTTTCAATCAAGTTTGGATCCTGGTAAGTGGATGCATAATTGCTTTGAAGCTATCACATCTCCATCAAGACCTTTGTTGCAAAAAAATGAACATTTTCTAAATGGCCTACCAATTGACCTTATGTACAACACAAATGTTAAAAAATTTGGACCAGTTTGTTTCCTAATTGACCTTTCACAGCTTTGGCATACCCATTGCACACCAAGATGCAATTGCTTGTTCATCACAACATAACTAAAAGATAACTTCTGATATATTCAACAAATTAATGAAGACCCCTTTTTACTCAATTTTGCGTGTGTGTGTGTGTGTAAATGTATGTATGTATGTATATATGTGTGTGTGTGTGTGTGTGTGTGTGTGCATGTACACACACATATATATATACATATATACATACATATATATATATATATATATATATATATATATATATATATATATATCTGTGTGTGTGTGTGTGTGTGTGTGTGTGTGTATATATATGTGTGTCATAATTTATACTTAAAATGATTGAGAAATCGATACTTGACATTTTTGTCACAACTTTATGGTGCGATGGTAATTTATATACACTATTTTAAGAAAGTAAATTACAACCCTTACTGGGATAACCCATATAGAGAAACAATTGAAACACTTTGTTGGTGAGGCTTCCAACAAGGTTCAAACCTACGTTGGACCACTCTTCTTGTAGGCCTTGTGCCTACGTTGGTCAATGTGCTAGCAGTGGATAAATAAAAATAATGGTTTCAATAATAATTTAAGATAACTTTAAACCATTTATTAACATGTATTGACATAGTTTTAAAGGTTTTTTGCAATTAATTACAATAAATCAATTAATTGTTACACTTAGAAACCATCATATGTATACAATTGGATCATCTAACTAGCTAGTTTAACCAATATCTAATTTACTATAACTTCATAAAGATAAAATAGCTCCAAGAACAAAGAAGTCCTATTGTAGTATATACTCAGTTTTTTACACCCTATAAATTAATTTGAAAAGAAAATAAACCATCTTAATAGAGTAAGTTTGTCAACAAATTTTACACTTTTTAAAATAATATATTATTACCACATCTAGTTAGTTCTCTCTCTTGGATAATAATGAAAGGATTAATTGTTGATTTCATTAATGTTGTTACAAATAATCTCTAATCCATAAAAGAGTATTTCTTATATAAAAATGAATAAATTACACTGGCTAATTATTTTGTTCTAACGATTCGTCCATTATTTAACCTATTAAATAAATGATCCAACTTAATGATTAAAAGAACTAATTTAAAGAGTTAAATTACCATATCTCTTTATAACTACGTTCCCCAGAGTTGATTTGAATAATTTTAAAAGCAAATATAAAATCATAAAGTTTCTAATAATTGGAATCAAAGAAAACCAATTTGTTTTACACTATTTTTAAAAAAATGTAAAAAAGAAAGAAAGATTTATAGAATAAGGAAACTAGCAGGTTACCAAGAAGAAAATCAAAATATAACACTATCAATCACCAAAACAACCTTAAAAGGTACAAATTTGAAAAAAAACGTGGAACTAAAAATAGCATAGTGAATATATAGCTCTAAGATTTGAAACTTGCATACACTATATTAAAATTTTACATTGATTAGAGTTGTGATCGTGCTAAAATTATAAAACTTACTCCTCAATTTGCTAAATTTGATCATTAACCTTAGTATTCTTCTTGCATAAATTTTGGAACTACGAAAAAAGAAAAGTCACCTAAAAGAGTATGCTAGAGCAAAGCCTTAGAATGTCAATTTTATGGTGATAATTGTTATAAAATACAACACGACATATAATTTTTCAAATATGTTTTAAAATTACTTATCTAATAGAATTTGCAACCACACTATTATGCAACTCCTTGGTAGGGCGAGATATTCTGGCTTGGGGTAGAGATTCGTTTGGTAAGTACTCTTTTGCTACGAGGTAGTTGGAGCTTGATAGTTAGTTGTTTGGAGGTATAGGGGTGCCTCAGTAGAAATGGGTGTGGAACAAATTTTCTTGGCCCAAGTGAAACTTTTTCATATGTTTGGTGGTTCAAAATCGATGTCTTACTTGGGATGATTTGTGCAAGTGGGGATTATTTGGTCCTTCTATGTGTGTTTTGTGTCATAATAGTGAGGAGTATGTTTCTCATCTTTTCTTTTAGTGCTCTTTCTATAGGGATATTTGGAACTTTTGGTGGGGAGTTTGGAATCATGCTTGTTGGCATGCCTCCTCTTTAGCTAATATTTATGCCCATTGGGGTAAGTCTCCAATTAAGACTTCTTTTCTTTAGGTTTCTTGGGTTCTTAAACCCACTTTCATCATCTGGCATATTTGGTTGGAGAGGAATCATAAGATTTTTCATGATGCTAGGATGGTCGTTCAACACTTTTGGTTAAAAAGTATTCATTCTCTTTGTGAGATTGTCTCGACAAAGTGTGACTTTGTTGGAGGTGTGGTTCTTGATGATTTTGATATATGCAATTGATTCAATTTTCCTCATCAGGGAGACGATCCTTCTCTTGGGGTGAGGAGTGGTAGACAGAAAATGAGGAATAGATGCATACATCCTTTGTGGAAGATAAATCGGGAGGGTTGTTGGATCCCTCCTCCTCGAGGAGTTTTGAAAATTAATACTAATGGTTCTTCTCAGGGGAATCCTAGTCATGCTGGTATTGACAAAGTAGGGCATAATAGCTCTGGATATGTTCAATTTATTTTTCTATTTATAAGGTTCTTCATACAAATAATTACATGGGAGACGCTTCATAGAAAAGGATTATTTGTGAATTTGATTCTCAAGTGATGGTGACTCTGGGAAATGAGCAGCGACTAGATGATGTCAGTTGGCACTTAGCTTTAGTTATTAGACAAATTCTAAGGTTGTGTGTCTCTTTGGAATCTGTTACTTTTATTCACATACCTAGGGAGTGGAATGTAGTAGTAGATTGTTTCACCAAATAATCTTATGATCAAATGTAGGTTTGGAATATTGTGCATAGGGGCCAATTATCTTTGGAATTGTCTCACATGTTGGGTCAATTAGTGGATAAAGATAAGGTTGTATTGAACATGCTTAATAACTGAGAGGGGGGGTAAATCAATTATTCCAAAACTCTTTTCACAAACTCAATTAATCTGGAACTCTTCATATAATTAATAATCTAACATGAAAGTACATAACAACAAACACCAAACACCAGAATTAATGTGGAAACCCAAGATGGGAAAAACCACAAAGAAACTAATTCTCATGAATATAGCTACACTGGTTAAGGTGACACTTATTAAGGTGATTTTTACAAAGGTTCACTACAGACAAGGCTCACTATTGGTTGGGATAATTGCCCTGAAGTAAAAGGCTCACTGCCAATACAAAAATGATTGATTACAAAAAGGTCTTACAAACAAAATGTGAACTAATAATGTTACATCTGCATATGCATGAATTAGTTCTAGTTAATATCACAACAAAAACTATCTGCAATAGATCCGGTTAGAGATCTCCAGCCAACCTTCAATAATCTTCTGCAAAACTGAAGACTCCTTTATGTCACTATATTTTCTCTACCTTCACTATTGTCCTTCACACTTATTACACTATTCACACACTTCTCCACCAAGTATTCATTCACATAACCATGCTCACATCATATCACCTCAGCATATACACACACATTCCTTCAAATGCAAAAAAGGTGTTCTATGTAAATACATATCCGTTGAACCATAAACATATGTCGACTTAAAAAAATATGTCATCTTGAATACAAAAAATATCTTTAGATATACAATAAAGATCAACATGCTAGCATCAAACCTAAAAGATAGGTCGCGCATAAGCGAATATATAGCACATTGTACTGCAAGACCCAAAGATAGGTCATACATAAGATAAGCATGTTACATAACAGAAACACCAAAAGATAAATATATTCTGGGGCTGATGGGAACTCCACAACCAAGACCATGTCCTGATCACCACAAAATTCAACACCAACCAAGAGATATCATCGATTGGCATCTATCCAAAATGGAATACAACTAACATACTTAAAATCTTCTAATGTACTACATGAATGTCCAGATAGCAAGGATGTTATGTATGTGGAGCCTAATCAGACTTAGGTTCTTTTGGGTTAGTTTCCCCCCAAGACTTATCTACAGGGGTTTGGGGGCAGTGCCCCCAAGCTCGGAGTCAAGGGGTAGAGCCCCTTGCGGGGTCCTGGGGCAGCGCCCCAAGCGGGGTCAAGGGGCAGAGCCCCTGATGGGGGCCAACAATGACTTAATAATTTTGTAAAGGGTCGACCATCAATTTTCTATTAGTCAGAGTATTTTTTGCCCTAATTAGGTTAAGTCAAAAATACTTGTGAAAAGGGCTTAGGGTTCGAGATTTCATTGTATGAGGGATTTTGTAGCTTTCTGTGGCGGTATTGAGTTGCAGGTTTTAGATTGTAATCACTGGATAATAGTAAAGACATTCGACTCACTGTTGGTGGACGTAGCCCAGGGATTGGGTGAACCACGTTAAATTTCTGTGTTATTGTTTTCTCTTTTGTGTGTTAATATTTCTATTTTTCTGCTTATTATTCTAACAAGTGGTATCAGAGCGAGGTTTTTTCATTCATTCTTTCATCTATTCTCTAAAGTAGGTCTCACGAGTTAGTGGGAGAGTCTCTCGGTTAAGTGGGAGAAATGGCAGATGAGGGTAGGCTAGAGGTTGATAAGTTTAATGGGCAGAACTTCTAGTTATGGAAGATGCAAATGGAGGACTATCTCTATCAAAAGGATCTATGGTAGCCATTAGAGGGAGTAGCCAAGAAAGAGGCAGCAATGTCTCAGGAAGATTGGGATATTTTGGATAGGAAGGCACTAGGGAGTATTCATTTATGCCTGGCACAATTGGTGGCATTCAATATTACTAGAGAAACGACAGCTAAAGGTCTGATGGAAACCCTAGCGAAGTTGTATGAAAAGCCTTCAGCTTCAAACAAGGTATTTCTCCTGAAGCGTTTATTTAATATGAAAATGGTAGAAGGTGGATCATTCGCTAATCATTTGAATGAGTTTAATATAGTTACAAGTCAGTTAACTTTAGTTAAAATTACCTTTGATGAAGAGGTTAGGGCTCTCTTGATTTTGTGCTCTTTGCTAGAAAGTTGAAATGGCTTGGTAATGGTTGTTAGTAATTCTATTTCTGGTTCTAATACCCTAAAGTTTATTGATGTTGTTGGTGTTATATTGAGTGAGGAAATTCGTAGGAAAAGCTTAGGGGCATCCACATCGGGTAGTGTATTGAACGCAGAAAGCAGAGGCAGAATAAGAGATAGAGGAAACAACTCTGGAAATCATGGAAAATCATGAGGGAAGTCAAAGGGAAAGAGGTCTTAGTCAAGAGGACCTAGTGACTGTTGGTACTATGGAAAACCAGGACATAAGAAGAAAGATTGTTGGTCTCAAAAGAAAGATCAAGGAGACAAACATGATGGAAACAAGGAGGCAAATGTGGTAAGTAACAAATCCGAAGAGGATGCTTTGCTCTTGTCTTTAGAAAATGTTGATGATTCATGGGTGTTAAGTTAAGGGGCTTCATTTCATGCTACACCCCATAGAGGTTATTTTGTTGATTATGTCCAAGGGGATTTTGGGCTAGTTTATGTGGGAGATAATGAACCCTGTCAAATCGTTGGAAAAGGGAGAATCAAGATCAAGTTGCACAATGGGAATCATTGGCTACTACAAGAGGTAAGACATGTTCCAAGGCTGAGTAGGAATTTAATTTCAGCAGGGCAACTCATTGATGAGGGTTGCACAGTTGCTTTTAATGATAAAAATTGGAAGGTTTCAATAGGTTCCTTAGTAGTAGCAAAACGTGTGAAAGTAGGTACCTTATATCTTTGTACAGGTCATACTATTCCCTCTACTTTAATTGTTTCAGAGAAAAATGAATGTTCAGGAATAGTTGTTGTAGTTGAGCAGGTAGAACAAGAGACAGTAGCTGGAGATTCTGAAATAATGTTGTGGCACAATAGAATTGGGCACATGAGTGAAAAAGGTATGAAACTACTTCATTCAAAGAAAGTTCTACCAGGTCTGAAATGTGTTAATATGGATTTCTGTGAAAGTTGTGTGTATGGAAAACAAAAGAGAGTTAGTTTTGTAAAGAGTGGGAAGGAAAAGAGAGATGAAAAATTAGAGCTTGTACATACAGATGTATGGGTTCTAGCTCAGGTATCTTCCCTTGGTGGCTCTCAGTATTATGTTACATTCATTGATGATGCAACTAGGAAAGTATGGATATACTTCATTAGACAGAAATCTAATGTATTTGAAACTTTTAAGAAATGGAAAGGCTTCGTTGAAAATGAGACTAGAAAAAGATTAAAATGTATTAGATCTGATAATGGTGATGAGTATTGCAGAAAATAATTTGAAGATTATTGTGCCTCTACTGGTAATCATAGACAGAAAATAGTTCCAAGGACTCCACAGGAGAATGGAGTGGCTGAACACATGAACAAGACAATAATGGAACGTGCTAGGAGCATGAGGCTGCATGTTGGGCTCCCCCTAAACATGTGGGTAGAGGCTGTAAATACTATTGTATATTTGATAAATAGAGGTCCCTCTACTCCCTAGGGTTGTGGTATCCCAGAGGAAGCATGGATAGGTAAGAAGGTGAGTTATTCTTTTCTCAGAACCATCGGTTGTGAAGCGTTTGCACATATAGATTCTGAAAATAGAACCAAGCTGGAAGCTAAATCTAAGAAATGTATATTTGTTGGATATGGCATTGATGAATTTGGTTATAGGCTTTGGGATTTTGAAAATCATAAAATTGTAAGAAGTAGGGATGTCATATTCAATGAGAAAGTGTTGTACAAAGATCTATTGCAGCAGCATGAGAAGAAAGAAAATGATTATGTAGTGCTGGATGATATTCCAAATGATAATGTTCCATAAATTCCTTATGCTCCGCAACTACAGCAACAACAAATACCACACACCCCAGTGAATGCTAGATGGTCAACAAGGCTAAGTAGACCTTCAGATAGATTTTCACCTTCTTTGTATTCTATCTTATTAACTGATGTTGGTGAACATGGATGTTATAATGAAGCTATGCAGGTGGATACAAAACTTCAGTGGGAGTCTGCAATGACAGATGAAATGGACTCCTTGCTGAAAAATCAGACTTGGGATTTATGTAAGTTACCTACAGGTAAACGGGCTTTGCTGAATAAATGGGTTTACAGGTTGAAAGAAGAAGATGGAGGTAAGAAAAGATTTAAAGCCAGATTAGTCGTAAAAGGATTTGCACAGAAACATGGTATTGATTTTGATGAGATTTTTTCTCCAGTTGCTAAAATGACTTCTATTCGTACTGTTTTAAGTATTGTGGCTACTGAAGATTTACATTTAGAGCAGCTTGATGTTAAAACAACCTTTCTTCATGGTGATTTGAATGAAGAAATATATATGGTACAACCACAGGGATTTGAGGTCAAGGGTAAGGAGAGTTTAGTGTGCAAATTGCATAAAATTTTATATGGCTTGAAGCAAGCAGCTCAGTAATGGTATATTAAATTTGATACTTATATGAATGAGAATGGATACACTCGATGTAATTCTGACCATTATGTTTATTTGAAGAGGTTAAATAAGGACAGCTACATTATTTTATGTTTATATGTTGATGATATGCTTGTAGCTGGATCTAACATGGATCATATTAAGGGGTTGAAAAAATAGTTAGCAAAATCTTTTGCTATGAAGGATTTGGGGACAGCAAAACAAATCCTTGGCATGAAAATTTACAGAGATAGGAAGAACAGAAAATCAACTCTATCTCAGGTTGATTATGTTGAAAAAGTGTTGCAAAGATTCTACATGAAGGATGCCAAAGCTGTCACTACACCTTAGCCTGGTCATTTGAAATTGACTAAAGAAATGTGTCCAAAGACACCAGAAGAAGAGGCAAAAATGTCCAAGATACCTTATGCTTCAGTTGTAGGGAGCTTAATGTATGCTATGGTATGTACTAGGCCATATATTGCACATGCAGTGGGATTCGTTAGCCGGTATATGAGTCGCCCTGGGATTGAGCATTGGAATGCAGTCAAATGGTTTCTCAGATATTTGAGAGGTACATCCAATAAGTGTTTACACTTTGGGGGCTCTTCTACTACTGTTCATGGCTATGTTGACTCAGATTTGGGAGGAGATATAGATACAAGATGGAGTACTACAGGCTATGTATTTACTATTGGTGGGACAACAGTGAGTTGGATTTCTCGGTTACAAAAGGTGAATGCATTATCCACTACAAAGGCAGAGTATGTTGCTGCTATAGAGGCAACCAAGATGATGATATGGCTTCAATTCTTCATGGAAGAATTCGGACATCCACAGGCAGATAATTATTTCTATTTAGATAGTCAGAGTGCCATTCATCTTACAAAGAATTCTTCTTTGCACTCAAAAACAAAGCACATACAATTGTGATATCATTTCATTCGGTCAGTTTTGGATGATGGATAGTTAAAGTTGGAGAAGATACATATAGATGATAATCCAGTAGATATGTTTACAAAGGCAGTGACAAGGGAGAAGCTGAATTCCTCTTCAGCTTCGGTTGGTCTTCTAGACTGAACAGAATAAAAGAACAACAGAGTCCAGGGTGGTTTCTTTATTCCAGTGGGAGCTACAGGTTTGGTCGACCAGTCTGTAAGTGGGAGGATATTGTTGTGGAGTCTGATCAATCTCCAAGTGGGAGATTGTTATGTATGTGGAGCCTAATCAGACTCAAGTTCTTTCAGCGCAGTTTCCCCCCAGACTTATCTACAGGGGTTTGGGGGCAGCGTCCCCAAGCTCTGAGTCAATGGGTAGAGCCCCTTGCGGGGTCCTGGGGAAGCGCCCCAAGCAGGGTCAAGGGGCAAAGCCCCTGATGGGGGCCAACAATGACTTAATAATATTGTAAAGGGTCGACCATCAATTTTCTATTAGTCAGAGTATTTTTTGCCCTAATTAGGTTAAGTCAAAAATACTTGTGAAAAGGGCTTAGGGTTTGAGATTTCATTGTATGAGGGATTTTGTAGCTTTCTGTGGTGGTATTGAGTTGCAGGTTTCAGATTGTAATCACTAGATAATAATAAAGACACTGGACTCACTGTTGGTGGACATAGCCAAGGGATTGGGTGAACCACGTTAAATTTTTGTGTTATTGTGTTCTCTTTTGTGTGTTAATATTTGTATTTTTCTTCTTATTATTCTAACAAAGGATACCCGAAAAGAAATCTAAACATAGTAGCCAATGATAACCATCCAATCCTCATGACTCTGCACCCACCGAATACTATAGATGTGGGTGCATGCATGAAGTTGGGTGCCAATTCCGCAGAAGTCCGTGGCCAAAAAAAATTGGCAAACCAAAACGGGCACCCATGTTTTTAGAAATGGGTGCCTGTTATGCTTCGAGTGCCCGAATTGTAAATATAAAATGGGCGCCCGTTTACAAAAAGGGCACCCATTTTGGTTCGAGTGCCCGGGCCAAAATGGGCACCCATTTTGTAAAAGTATTTAATTTTTCTTTTAAACCATTTTGCAAGTCATTTTCACAACTTGCAAAACATAATCACGTTTTGTTGTAGACAGGTGCCCGTTTCGAGAGCTACCGCTGACCCCCTTGCTGTTGTTTTTCTGAGTCCAGCTACATATCGTTGTTTTTTATTATTATTTTCATTAAAATTATAATTTATTGTTTTTTTTAATTAGTTTAATGTTAAAAAAATGTATTATGTTTAATGTTTAATGTTTAATGTTTAAAGTTTTTTTTAATAGGATTAAAATAAATTGTTATGTTTAGATTTATTTTAATTTGTAAATTATTGTAGAAGACAACAAAACTTTCAAAACTTATTTAATCCTAGGTAGAAAACTAAAACCTAAACCTAACCACAACTGAAACAAGAAACACTAGGTAGAAAACTAAAACCTAAACCTAAACACAACTGAAACAAGATTGTAAACCCTAGGTAGAAAACACAAATGTAAACCTAGACACAACTAAAAAGAAATTTGTAAACCCTAGGTCTAGAAAATAGACAATAAAATCTCTCTCTCTCTCTCTCTCTCTCAAAAATAGTTTAATATTTAATGCTCAATATGTATTATTTTTAATGTTTGAAGTTTGTTTTTTTAATAGGATTACAGTAAATTACATTATGTTTAGTTTTATTTTACTTTGTAAATTATTGTAGAAAATAATAAGACTTTCAAAACTTAAAACCCTAGGTATAAAACCTAAACCTAAACCTAAACACAACTGAAACAAGAAACCCTGGGTATAAAATAAAAATGTAAACCTAGACACAACTGAAAACAAAATTGTGAACCCTAGGTCCAGAAAATAAACAATAATCTCTCTCTCTCTCTCTCTCTCTCTCTCTCTCTCTCTCACACACACACACACACAAAAAAAAAAAACCTAATAAGATCTAATACCTACTAATAAGACCTAATA
>MU223945.1:321731-334355 GCA_018584345.1 Thuja plicata
AATATTTTATTAGCAGGTCTCCCTTTGTATCTTTCCAATTTGATATTTGTTGCCACTACCAAATGAGAATAATGTATAATCTTCTTTTCTGATTGGTAGTCTTCAAAAGCTGGCAAACCATTCCTTCGTGTTAGGTATTTGCATAGCCATGTACCAACAACCACAACAGACCCAATTGGATACTCAAAACCGTCATCATCTACTTCATGACATATCAACTTTTTCTTAGGTTGTACACATCGAGCTAGCCAATAATCAGTATGCTCTTCATTATCCTCGGGTGCAACAACAACATACACATGTCCTGCAAAAAAAATTAAGTACATGTACAAATAAAATTTCTTAGACATATAATTCTATTACAATAATAAATCAGATGACATACATTAATAATATAGTTTAAAGTTTTACAAGAAATTGAATGAAATTACCAGGTTCTATGAGGTCTGAAACATGATCATAATCTTCTGATACAAATTCATGACTTAGGTCTTCATTTATTATATCATCTTGATCTTGTGGCTCACTAGGTGTTAAGGATTTGTTTTTTCATTCTTCAACCCATTCCATATTCTCGCATTCTTCTCATTCACCTGCAACACAAAATTGACAAAAACATGCAAGCTCCCTAGTCCATATAGTCCAAGTGTTAGAATTAGAACTCATAAGTGATTGTCATTTAGCACACCCTCTGATTGTATCACAATCATATCTTGAAAGGGTATTGTTCTCTTCAACTATCTAGAAGAAACATCTGCTTGTAGAGTTCTGACTTGATCATGTAGACAAACTTGTTTTACACCACTCAACAATTGCACGTGCGTCTTTAAATTTTGCATTTTCCTCAAATTTGAGTTTCTCTCTACATAGGGCTCTCTTAACACATGCACCGACACCATCGTGTTCTCCTTTACCATGTCCAACCTAAAAAAAAACTCCAAATATGTTGGACATTACTTTTCTTATGTGTCCTACTCAACGAATAAAACATTCTAGCATTCTTAAATTGCCCTATGCAATTATCTGACCATTCTCGATGTTGTGTTATACATGAATTTCTCTCTCCCTTAAATTCTCATAAAATATCTTAAAGCAACACTGGACAAACTCTGATGAGTGCAATTTATTATCACTCATATAGAAATGATACTCTCTCAAAAAAATTTGATCATCTTCTACAATATTAGGTGCATGCCTATAGACAATATGAACAAACATTGTTACTTGCACTGAATTATAATATTGTGATTGGATCTCATCTTGGGGTGCAAGTGTGTAGTTCTCTACAAATTCAATGACTGAAAGTATACCAATTGGAAATGTATTCTTACATATGCGAAATTGTCCATCAAACCATCTAGTATTTTGGGAGTGTTTCACATATTTAGGTACAACCTTATTCTTGAATTCGTTCATAAATGCATGAACACTAACTTTTTCAGTAATTAGCTCACACCGTTTTCCAACTTTTCCATCCTTCAATGGATACTCAATAGTTTTAAATCTTTTTACATCAACTAATTGATGACCAAAATCAATTGAAAGATTTTCATGCAAACATTCATCTAAAAATGCAAGATTGCCACATACATCACATACACCAGAAACACATGCATTCAAAAGAAAAAAACGCTCATTAGGTGGGTTACAAAACAAACCTGATATAAATTCTTTTACAGTTTGAGGTGGTATATTTATACTACACTATTGCAACATTTCATTAGTATGCATGGTAGAATGTATAGATCGAAATACATCGTAATGATAATGAAATTGAACATGAATTTTGCAACAACACATTACTCTTTCCTTGTTAATCCTTACATACTATGGTTTACATTTTTCAAAAGATCTTTGACTAATAGAAATAGTTAACACCTTAACATCCACAGATTTTTTATACAATTCCGTTTGAACCATATCCAAAAGATGATTTGGATGTGGATCATGAATTTTTGAGCCGACTCTTAATTTAATAACATCTCTAGCATTAGGTGATACTCTTGTATTATCGTGCCAAAAAATTTCAATTAAAGTTTTGACTTCACCAGTAAGTTTCATGTCAGACCTCGGGAGTCTGCCACTAAAGCTCCACAAATGGTTTGTCAGATCACTTTCAAAGTTAACTCTTCTCTTTACAACTCTTGCTAAAGTTTTACGATGAATATTAAGATATCCACTTATGTTTGTCATCATTCTTTTATCAGAAGTAGTTTTGTTTACTAGAGTTGTTGTTATTGCTCGTCGTGCCACATTCCTATCTTTAGAATGACTTTTCTTTCCGATTGTGTCAAAGGCACTAGCAACTGTTGTTACAACTTGTTTTAGAGACTCATCCTTCTTTTTGGATTTCACATAAATGCCTAACCTCTTCATCGCTTTTTGCATTTTACTCATTTTAATTAGTTGTAACATTAATTGACATTGAAACCCAAATTTCTTATTATAAAAAATTATCTAAACAATTTACTCGCGTATGTCCTAATCTGTCTCCATGAAACCAAACCATGCAAATTGTCTAGCACATCACTTTTAATTTAAAATTGTTTAATCATTTCATTATCATTCAAAGGGGTTTCTTTCTCAATTTGTGTTTATATGTCTACATCCACATTGTTGATCTCAATTGTCGTTTGATTGTCAATTTCAATTGGGGTTTGAATTTCACTTTCAATTGGTGTTTGATTTTCAGTTTCTTTATCATTATGATTAATATTGCTAATTTGTGGTGTTTGATGTGCAATATAATCTGTTACTCTATTTTCAGGAATAAAATCTAAATGATTTAAAGAGTAACCTGTTAATACAAAAAGATCAAGTTCTTTATCACAATAAGTTTCATTTGGCTGTGAAGACATACCTGTATCCAACACTTGATTAGAAAATGCACCTGAATTTGCTCCTATTGCATTTTCTTCTTCAACCTCTGCATCCATCATGGTTTCCTCATTGTTCTCATCTTCTGAACCGATTGGTGAACTCAATGCTCCAAAATTATCCAGGTTTTGAATTCTTGCTCTTCTTTCTCATTGTCCTTTTGCCTCTTCCTCCCTATTTGTTGCAACCTCATCAGCTGTTAGAACATTTCTTTGCCTCTTTTTGTGTTTCTTTAATCCCATGTTTACACCAAAATTTGAATTCAAATTAATCCCTTCTTGTCAGATCCAAAACAAGACAAGAAAAGAGAATGTTGGTTGACAATATTCTTTCTGCAACACGGATATGTCATACAAATGATTGAATAATCATCAATCATTGAGATCAGGCCCACTGAATAGTTTTTTTGTCTCCAACGGATCTTTCAGAAATAGGCACCCATTATTTAAATGAAACGGGTGCTCGTTTATAAAATGGGTGCCTGTTTCGGTTTCAACGGTCCAAAATGAAATGTGCACCCGTTTTGTGAATTTTAAATAATGGGTGCCCATTTCTAAATACCAGGAGTGGGGATTATGCCTCCACCTTGATTTTTGGTTCAAGACAGGCTTGGTCCCGCCAAGTATGTGCTTGGCCTTGCCAAAATATGGCTAAGGCATTCAAAAATAAAATTTGCGCTTTGTGACGATTTTTTGGAGGTCTTCCTGAATGCATTTTTAGACGAAACGAAAACTCAGTTTAGTTCATATTGTACAAATTATAAAAATATAAATTTTATATTGATATGACAAATTTTAGTATTTTTACAATAATTATTATGCCAAAGTGGTACCTAAAGTTGAAATAGTAAGGTTTACTAAAATTTTAATAACTTTTTTGATTTTAGGTTTTTGAAAAAATGAATTATATGAGCCCAATCTACATAGAATTTAATTCAAAATTTAAAAAAAATCCAAAAAAGTGAAACTTTCATCAAATTATGGTGGTCGTACACTAGAGGTTTTCAAAATGTACTTTATAGTCAATTAAAAATTAATAAAAAAAAAATTCAATAAAAAATAAGAAAAAATATTCTGACCAATCTTTGATGTGTTAGGTACCTTCCCCCAGAAGGATTTAGAGAAATTCATTTATTTACTTCAAAATAGGGTGTTCGTACACATGTGGGTATGGTCCTGAAACATGCATTTTGAAAAAGGGGTTTTTAAACATGCCTACTAAAATATATTTTCTACTGTGTGGGTGTTCAAATAAATTACATATTTGAAAACTAGACTCCAAGCACTACATTTTCTATTAGTGGATTGTTTTGAGATCCAATCTCTAAGTGCCTCAAATTTTGACATCAATTGACAGAAATTTTGAAAAACAGGGAAAACACTTCCACTTTTTGCCCAAAAGTGGGACTCAACTTCTTGCAGCCACCCATGTACCAAAGCGATATACCATCATTACCAGAACAAGGATAACCACCCACAAAATATGTTACCATATAATTTTACATAGGATAGATCAATTGTGTACATCGGAGCACAACCATCTGGTACATAGGTTTTGACATCAATGACAACAATGCCAACAACAACATCTCAACAGGTTGTATAGTGCTCTTTCCTTTGTTGGACGGTTGACCCTTCTTGCTTTGTATCTCTCTTTGTGTTGAATAATTTTTTACCCCTCTTTTGGTAGAATACAAATTCCATAATAGATAAATGAATAGCTTCCTCATATTGTCCTTTTTTGCATTTCATACACCAAATTACCAACTTCCTTATATGTACTTTCTTGTATTCTTTCTCAATTCAATTTTATTCTCTTCTGATTTAGATTTGTAACTAGCGTCTTGTAATGTATAATATGTTTTCTTGTTCAACATCTAGCATATGTTAATTTGTATCTATCTAAAAGCTTTTCCCTAATGTATTCCTTAATTGGGTACTGACAAAATACTATTGTTCCAAGTCATCTACCACTAAATCATCCAATATTTGTAATAAATTCAACTCTCCCCTATAGTAATCTTTTGTGGTTTATCATTGGTGAAATAATCAGTAGTGGTTTAGACATCTACATGCAACATTTTAAATTCAATAGTGAATGTCATTAACTTCCTTCAAACATTAAAAAAAATTGTTTCAACTGATACATTAGATAATTTAAACTTGATATTCGCAACAATATTTCCAATTAAGGAAATGAATGGGTGGATCTTGATTTAGTTAACCACCAGTTTAGGAAGTCTAGAAATGAAAGATGATTTTGAGTTTTTTTCATAATTTACAATCCTTTGACTAAGAGAGGTAAAAATTTATTCAAAACAAAGAGAAGTACAAAGCAAGAAGGCTCAACTGCCCAACAAAGAAGAGAGCACTACACAACCTTATTTTTATTCACTACCAAATCTAACATGCGAGACAATTCCAAAGATAATTGTCCCCTATCCACAATATTCCAACCTTACATTTGAAGCCCATTTGGTCAAACATTTGCTACTCCATTCCACTCCCTAGGAATGTGAATAAAAGTAACAGATTACAAAGAGCGGCACAATATGAGAATCTGTCTAATAACCAAAGCTAAATGCCAACTGACATCATCTAATTGTTGTTCATTCAACAAAATCATAACCACCTGGAAATTAGAATATAACATCACTCTACAACATACAGAATGGTGAGAGCCTCCTTATAATTGTTCATATGAAAACTCATAAATGGAAAATAATCAGTCCTATTGACATCTCAAAGTGTTGATCTCAGGTGTTATGGACTGTAAATATTATACTCTTTAATTGAAAATACATTTTACAAGTAATAGCATACAACTTTCCTTGTGGTGCTTTGTTAGGTTCACTTGGGTAATCATGCGTAAGGTGTAAAGTGTGTTCTTACAACTTAATTAGAAACATATAATATGGCAGTATGACAGCATAATTAGTTACATAACAGACGAATGACAGTATTTCTAGCTATGATGATCGAAGGTATATATTATCAATATAGTAGGGAAATCCTTTGTGCTTGAATTGTCATCGATTCCATTCCACCAATGCATTGGGTCTTTGACTTCCCTATGTCACACAATACTACATCTCCCAATAACAAGCTTCATATGTCTATCACTCCTTAAAATGAATGGCCTAATCTTGCAAGCTATCATCAGTATAATTTTCAGTATTCTGCATTGAGATTCTAAAAATAAGAATAAATAATAAATTAATATAGTATTGAGCAAAATCAATGCACTAAATTTAAGTGATGCTGGACCTCGGTGAGACCTAAAATTTCAGATATTCTAAGTGTTTGATAATCCATTCTTTGCTCATTTCTTCATGCTCTTTGCTCTTATCCTGATGATGGATCACGGAGTGTGATCCGAAACGTTGATGCTAAAAATTACACACAATCAAAATCCAGAAATTAAACTGAAAAATCCATTCTTCCAATGTCATTACGACTCTTAACAAATTCGTAAAATCTAATTAGTGTTAAATAATCGATTTCTCAAAAGTTATCTTGAAAAGCATATATTAGAAGCCATTTGTTAAAGAAGCTATAGGGGAAAAAAGAGCCAAAAAAAAAAAAAAAGTAGCTTGAGCAATAAACAATTACAACTAGTAAATATTACATATCATTGTATAACATATGTATGCGCCTTACTGAAATTCGCATATATATCATCAGAACCATTTCTTCAGCTATTAAAATTTCAGGATGTTTTTGATACCCTTTGGTTGAAAGAGTGATATGCATAAACGAAAGATGGGTCACTGTAAAAAAACATGCCGGAAGCAGAAATGAAAATAAAAACACATTAAACATAATGAAAGATTACATTTACAGTCTGAGCTGCTGCTCTAATAATCTAGAGACATAATTACAAACTTGTAGCATTTTACAGTTCTGCTGAGCTAAACTCTGTTAAGAGAGTATTTAGCAAAATGCAAATCATATAATATATAGACAACTGAACGGCTATGGAAAAGGAGAAGAAACGTAAAATACTATTTTTATAAAATATTTGTAAAATATGTGAAACTTGTTGAGCAGTAAATGAAATTTTCAGGGCCACATCATCAAATACGATGCTATATCAACATGTTTTTTTGTCGAGGTGTCCAAAACAACTCAAAAAAAGGTTAGACCAATGATCATGAAAAAAGGATACCCATACTTGTGCAGATGATGTGGCATCGCATGATTGGTTGCTTTTTACAACTAAGGGTACAGTTCATTCAATTATGGGTAGTCTCGTAGTAATAACAACTTTAAACTCACAATTATTGGTTGAATATTATCAAAAAATTGGACAATAAACCAACAAGTATAGATATAAAATCAGCAAATTTGGATATTAAATCAACAACTGCTATCACAACCATTAAAACACTTTCAAGTAAAAGGTCCTTTCCCTTAGACGAATAGAAGAGATGGAATAATAAGATGAAAATACAATGGTCACATTAACACTTCTATATGTGCATTGGGTTTTAACTAAGAACATCTAAGAACATCAAAAAATTATACTAAGAACATCTAAAAAATTATACTAAGAACATCTAATTGATATAATAAACTATGTATATCCAGAAGAACATCTACATTGTAGTAAAATAATTTAGGATGATTTATACAACCATAAAATTAATCTTATAAACATTTGTCAATCCTCAACATTTAAAGAAGTTAAGTGAACTAGGTGAATAAAAAACAAATGTAGATTTCTTAGATCAAAACTATGTTCATGGAAATGACCAAGACCCATGAATGTGATTCTTCACAAAGGTAACCAACTAATTAAATATCAAAACAAAATTCAAACAAAGATCTATTGTCTTTCAATCCCAAAATAATCAATTTCATACAAGAACAAATTATTACAATATCATCATTACTAAATCTAAAAATCAATATATATCACATTTAAATTTTAAATTTGTAACTTTAATATTTACATTTTTTTTTTAAATTGTGAATCTCACAATTCTCATTTAATTCAATCTTAAATTAATCTATACTAGACTATATACATCTTATCAAACTAACCTATATAAACCCAAGTAAAAGTTTAATCTACAAATACAAATAGGATTCTGCATGATTTCCTATGCATTGAGTTTTTTTTTTCAGACCTTCGATTTTTCTACAATTCTGCTCCTTTTCTCAGAGTTGGCAACAATGGATCAACACAACCGAGTGATCTTACGGACAAAAATATGTTTCAAAGGAGAAGGGCGAACAGTGATCTCATGCGCCAAAAGGTTTTTCAAGGAAAAGAAAAAGGGCAAACAGTCATTAGCAGAGAAAAATATATTTCAAAGAAAAGGGGCAAAACAGTGATCACGAAAATATCTTCAAAGAAAAAGGGCAAACAGTGATCTTGCCGACAAAATATATTTCAAAGAGAAAGGGCAAACAGTGATCTTATCCTAAAATTAAATTTTAATCAAGTTAAGGGATGCGGATGTACGAACCATTTAGGTACCAGTTTCAATCATGTCAGTGTTTTTCAGGTATGTAGTTGCCATTCCAACAAATGTGGTAATATGAAAACCTAATTTTAGTACATCTAGATATTTGATTTCATCTTATTTGGGCCAAGTGTATCTAGATATCTAGACGCACATTTGACCATTCCAGAGGATGGAATCCGTCAGACTTCATGTCGGATTAGCTCAAGGTGCACCGACTCAGAGCATTCATTGGTTCTGCACTTGTGGTAGATCTTTTACAGAGCACCCATTAATACACACAGGTAGATCTTTCACAGAACATTCATTGGTTCTGCCTCTGACAAAAGCAAAGACAAAGGCAGAGACAGTATCAGTAGTAATGGCAGTGCCAAGAATCAAGTTGGGTAGTGAGGGTTTTGAAGTATCTGCACAGGGATTGGGCTGTATGAGTATGTCTGCACTCTATGGCCCTCCCAAGCCTGAAGATGAAATGATTTCCCTCATTCAACATGCAGTTTCCAGAGGCATTACTTTCCTGGACACTGCTGATGTTTATGGCCCTCACACTAACGAGCTTCTCCTTGGAAAGGTAGGGTTCTTTAAATTAGGGTACCTTCAACTCTTCTCTTCCTTTTCTCCTTCAAATCTTTCATTGGGTTCTTACGATTTCTGGGGTTGATTTGCAGGCATTAAAAGGAATAAGAGATAAAGTGCAGGTGGCTACCAAGTTTGGGCTAATCGTTACAGATGGTAAATTAAGCATTCGGGGAGATCCTTCGTATGTTCGTGCTTGCTGTGAAGGGAGTCTGAAGAGGCTCGATGTGGATTGCATTGATCTTTATTACCAACATCGTGTTGATACCAAAGTTCCCATTGAAGTTACAGTAAGAAATTGAATTTTAAAAATCAAGGTGATGATTTTAGGTTTTATAAACTTTTAGGGCTGTCAAGCACAATTCATTTAAGTGTCAAGGAGTCAAATTATTTGTTGTTTAAGTTTAGGATTGATAAATAGAAAACAGGTTAAAATTTATTTTGAATTTTTCTCTTGCTGTCTTGGCGAATTTGATGATTCAGTGACCATATACCTGATTTTTCATCCATATATGACCTCTTGAGATTAGAATTCCGTACAAGCGTAACTATGGTGTTATACTCTTTCTGTGTAACTGTAGTCTTACATTTTTAAATTTTGCTCTTGCTAACTTAGTGAATTTGATGATTCAGAGACCATATACTTGATATTCCATCCATATATTAACTCTTGAGATTAGAATTCAGTACATATGTGACTATTGTGTTATACCCTGTATTACAACAGGTTGGAGAAATGAAGAAACTGATTGAAGAGGGGAAAGTAAAGTACATTGGACTCTCTGAGGCTTCTGCATCAACAATTCGAAGAGCTCATGCTGTTCATCCCATTACAGCAGTTCAGATAGAGTGGTCTTTGTGGAGTAGGGATATTGAGGAAGAAATTGTTCCAACTTGCAGGTATCTGATGTTCAAGGAGGGGAGTTTTCCATTTTAAGTTTTGTCTCCTATTTTGAATGAGCAACAAATAAGTTTTGTCTTGTAGGGAGCTTGGCATTGGAATTGTGGCATATAGCCCTTTGGGTCGAGGTTTCCTCTCTTCTGGGACAAAGATTGTTGAAAGCTTTGCAAATGATGATTATAGAAAGGCATCCACTAAACCTTCTTTGCATTTATAAGTTTCAGTAGATGCTTTCCATTTTTATTTGTACTCTTCTCATTGCGTGCTCTTTCATGATGACCTATTGAACAATAAAATCGATCTCGGCAGGTATAAGCTCCATTTTCCCCTGTTTTAGGTGCATTATATTGTAGAAAGTCTATTGGAAGTTCATGGGCACTGAAGTATAAATACCATGGAAAGTACCTTGTTGAAGGCCTTCCTGTGTTCATTGACTGAGGACCCATATTCACAGTTTAAAGTTTTGGGCTTCAATCTTAATTCTTTAGTTAAGATTGTGTTTTCTTAAATCTATGGCAGGGATGATCTGTGATTTTGTTAAGTGTGTGTTTATTTTTCAGAGTTTGCCAAGGTTTTCAGGAGAGAATCTTGAAAGGAATAAGGCTATATTTGAAAAGTTATGTGCTATTGCTACAAGTAAGGGACGCACTCCAGGACAACTTGCACTTGCTTGGGTTCAGCATCAAGGAAATGATGTTGCTCCAATTCCAGGAACAACCAAAGCTGAGAATTTAGAAGCGAATATTAATGCCCTTTTTGTGAAGCTTTCTTCAGCTGATATGAAAGAAATAGAAGCCATAGTTTCTTCTGGTGTTGTCCATGGAGATCGATATGGTGGAAGTGATCATACATGGATGAAGTCAGAAACACCTCCTCCATCTTCATGGAAATGGGCATAAATAATTTTAATAGTTTTTGTTTAGGACTATTAAAAGTAAGTTGAATAAGTGGATTCTATTTAAGCTTAGGAGTGTCATTTGTTTAAATAGATAAGCCATTTATAATGTATTATGTGTCATGTAAGAGGGGTTGTGAAGTTTTTTTCCAGCAAGATATATGTTTTACAGGTATGATAAAGGTGATTCTTCAAATTGATTAGTGCTTTTTGGGTCTCTTGTTTAGTATCTAAAATTAATATTTTTATTTATTAAATATTATAATACTTTTTTATAATTGTTTAGCATGTAAATATACTATGGTCTTGTAATTCATTCTATACTTAGTCTTTTGAGATCCAAACGCCCTTATTTTTTTATCTCTGTCAACAAATCACCTTGGTTGTCATCATGCTTATAGTTCTAGCTCTTGGACAATTTAGATAAGACTACATGTAGAAGCATCCACAACATTTAAAAAAGTAATTTTTCTTATTCTAACAACAATATTTTTTTTCTTATTCTAACAACAATATGTTTAAGGGTACACAAGTTAGAGGGTTTTGAGGTTTAAGGTTTTGGGTAACAACTAATTCACCCCCCCCCTCTTAGTTGTTCTTTTCCATAATATTAACAATTGGTATCAGAGCTTTGGTCCCTTGAAGATGGCCTAACAGCTTGAGGGAGATCAATCATGGAAACTTGTGAGAAGGACATATAGAGATCAAAACAGAGTAAGAGATAATTAAAAAAAATGTTAAGATGTGAGAAGGAAATGAAGGAACTTGAAAAAGAACAAAGAGAGATTCAAAAGTTGGAAGAATTTATTGCTATAAGGGGACCTGCAATTTCAAATGGTAGATCTGAAGATACTAATTTAAACAATTGTGAAATCACACCATCTCCTATTAAAGAACAAAACACTGAACCTACATACCCCATACCTACTATTTCATCCATTGAGAAAGAAGAAAAAGTTACTAAGTCTAATGATTTCAAGCTCGCTAGTTCTTTCATTATAATAAAGGAAAATGATTCCAAATCAGTAGACTCTATCCCTTCTTGTTCTACTGATGGTACTAGCAAAGATAAGGGGGCCTTTTCTACACAAATTATTAGAACAAATGAATGGATAATAGACAACATATGCTTTCACCATATGATTGGTGATAAGAGTAAATTTGTAAGCCTTGAGAAAGTTTATGGTGGTATGGTAAGATGGGGAGACAACACAAAGGTATAATCAAAGGTAGACGATCTGTTTCTCTAGATGGAAAGAATAATGCAAATGATGTGTTGTATGTTGAAGGTTTGAGACATAATCTTCTCAGTGTAGGACAATTGGTGAACAATTGTAATGACCTTGCTCAAATCTGATTGAAAACTTTTGATTTTTGGCCTTGGAAATTTTGTCAAACACTTCACATACAAGGGTCATATGACTGATATAACATTTCAGTTTGCTTTAATGAATCTTTTCTTCAATTAGCATCAATGAGAATGCTTGCAAGAAGACTCAAAATTGACTAAACAATGACCTAACATGAATGTGCAACTTATTTTGACAATATTCAATGCATCTATATGACTGAAACTACTTGCAATATGCAGCTACAACAACTAGTAATTATGACAAACACTTTGGATGCGACCTAAGATGGCATTAATGCACTTACAGCCAAGTCGCATTAATATAAACACTTGGTATGCAAAATTATAACATTATTTATGCCAAAAAGAGAACCTACAGCCAATTGACATTTCGTCAAACAGTTGGTATGCAAACTACTAAGTTGATTACAAATGATATAGAATTGCTCAATGACAACTACTAATGACCAACAAATTAGTATTTCTTATTACAACACAATGATCCAATACAATGCTCATCAATAAGCCAAGACTCTTGGCATTTACAAGAATTA
>MU223945.1:335387-354793 GCA_018584345.1 Thuja plicata
AATACCACTTATTTATTTAATTAAAATAATTAATTAGTCATCCTCATAAAATATTCATTATTTTGGACAACTTAATTAATTAAATTAATTAAATCAAATTACCTCCAAAACGGGGACATTACAACAATGGATATGGCCTGCGTTTCAAGAACGATGGATGCAAGATGGTAGATAATTGTGGAAAGGTGATTGCAAAAAGATCCAAGATAAGAGGTAATGTATAATCTGAATACTATTCTAAGAATTTGCTTCATTGTTCAAGATGATGAAAGAACTGGCTATGGAACAAGAGGCTATGTCATATAAATTTTGATAATGTTGTGGCTATAAGCTCTACCTCTACTATTAGAAACCTTACTAGATTGAAGAAGCCTAGAAATAATTTTTGTAAGGAATGTCAGTTAGGTAATCCAACAAGAAATACCTACAGATCTAAGGATGAAAACTCAAATGGATTGTTAGATCTTGCTCATATTGATTTGGGTGGTCCTGGAAAGATAAGAAGCGTGTAAGGAGATAGATATTTTATGATATTCATTAATGATTACTCTAGAATGGTTTGGGTAACCTTCTTGAAAGGAAATTTTGAAACCTTTGAAAAATTCAAAATCTTCAAATTCATGATTGAGAATTTAAAAAGAAAAAGGATTAAATGCCTAAGATCATATGGAGAAGGGTAATTCACATCTGGTGAGTTCAATACTTTTTGTGAAGAACATGGAATTAAGAGACAGTTATCTCCACCAAAAACTCCATAGAAAATTGAAGTTGTGGAAAGAATAATCATATTAGTCCTTGATACTGCAAGAACCATGATGATAGGAGGAGATGCTCCACAAATATTTTGGAGAGAGGCGGTTAGTACTGTAGTATATACATTTAACCGAGTTCAGATCAGAAGAGAAACAAGTAAGACAACTTATGAACTTTGGTCTGGAAATGTTCCTACTGTAAATTATTTCAGAATTTTTGGTATCAAGTGTTAATCAAGAGTGATGAGCGAGTATTTCTTGGATACTATACCAAAAGTAAAGCATAAACATGTTACAACAAAAGGTTGAGAAGGATAGTAGAAAGTGCAAATGTCAAACTAGATGAAGACATTAATAATCTATCCAAATCAGGCAAAAACACACATGATCAGAATGTGAGAAGAGACCAGGAGGAACATCAAAATCAAGTGCAAGATGGTACATTAAATGCAGAGGATGAATCTTATACAAGTAGATAAAAGGAAGCACAAAAACCAATGGTAAATAAGATGATACCAGGTGCATAAGACTGAATCATTCTGAAAATCAGAATCACATACAAAGTGTTTGGGGAAAGATCAATTATGAAGATAATGCAATAAAAGAAGAGGGAACAATGCTAGAGTCACAAGTGAAGAAAATAACATCAAGGTATGAAAAAATGATCCATTCTGAAGATACATACCTAATTATTTAGAATAATAGAAGTCAGTTTGATATATGCAAGGGCAAGATAGGTGAACAGAGCGTCAATATGTCATTTAAAATGCAAGATAGGAATCAGATCGTGAATAACTCAAAAGGGTCAGTAATCCAAAAGGAAGTAACAATTGATGCAGACAAATCAATTAAAGAGAAGGGATCCACAAGTTGTAACAACCCAAATACTCAAAATCAAAAGGAGTCTGATATGAAGCAACTCAAGGATAATGAGAATCAAAAGTCAGCTAAAGGAAACTTCAGCTTACAGTGTCAGAGAATTGTAGAAGATCATATCTGCCTAATCTCTGAAGTTGAATTCAAAATTGTGTACAAATCTTGTATAGATGATCAATGGGTTAGAGTCATGGAAAAAGAACTCAAAATTTCAAATGATTTAAAAGATAAGCTTAAGATCGGTTCTACTAAGCTTGAAGCATTTCTAATCTAGAGGAGGACAATAGAAAACAATGGTAGAGAATTAGAAAAAGGAGAATGCTCCAAATCCAACCAGAGAAAACCCAAATCAAAGAAGAAGAAAAGAGAGAAGACCAAGAAAAACAAAACCAAAGGATAGAAGAGTCAAGCCAAGAAGAAGAAGAAGAATAAAGCCAAGATGAAGGGAAGAATAAAAAATAATAAGAGATTGCACAAGAATCCCAAGGACAGAAAAAGGAAAAAGAACAAGAAACTTGTGGTAAGAAGTTCTAAACCTCAAAAAATTAGTGGTAGTTGCTTTAATTCTGGAAAGTGTGGACATGGAGCCTCATATTGCAATAGAAAAGATCATTCCCTTAGAAAAAGGAGAAGCAATTATGTCCATGATATATTCAAAAGTGTGAGAAGGATAAATTAATGAAATTATCACAAGGAAAATTGGCATAAGTCCTTGTGCTATGATGAGGAATGTTAATAGTAAACATATTATTATCATATGTCTCAAATGCAATGAATCCACACAAACATTTGAACAACGCAAATGCATACACGATGTTGAGACTGAAAAGATGAACAAGGGTATGTTAGAAGCTAATAGGAGCATACATGGAGAGGAAAAGGAACACAAGCACCAGAAGAGGACAAGAAGGAAAAAGAATAAGGAGATTTTAGATATAGGATCCACATCTGTCATATCCAAAGGCAACTCAAAGAAACTTTCTCCTCCCACTCAAAACTAAGATGTAGAAGAATGCATCAGTCTAAAAGAGCCACATGAAAATATCATTAAAGCTGGATTGATGTATGGAGGCTACTACTCAGGGGGAGTAGTAAGCATGGTGAAGGGGATTTATCTAATTTGAAGGTGAGCATTTGTAGGAAGCCACAAGGAAGTGCAAAAATCAGTAAGTAAAGTATTTGATTAGTGTATGAATGTCTCACAAGTATGTATATACAAGAGACCAAGATAAAGTCAACAAGGTTGCAGAAGCAGAGAGGGAAATGGAACCTGATATTGGTATGATAAAGGAAGTGTTAAGAGAATTGATGGTTCACCTTTGTCATTGATGTCAAAGGGGGAGAGAAGATGTGAAAAAATAATCACATATAAAGAGAAAGAGAAACAATTGTAGAAGACAACTAAGGTAAAGATGTCAAAGGAGAAGCTAAGAAGGACACTGATCAGATGAGAGATGTAATTTTATTATACTTGCACATAAGAAAGAAGTGAGTTAATATATGTGATGTGTACTCAAAGGGGAGAAGCTGATGAAGAGAAGAGTATGTAATCTGACTGGAACCAAATCATGCATGTTCCCAGGGAGATCAGAAGAAGTTCTAGTAGAGAGACTCTGAAAGATAATGAAGGATATTTCTAGTAGTACTGTTTATTATCTTTCTAGGAGTAAGATTGTTAGTTTCTGATTGTATTACTTATTTTTCACATCACATGTTGCCATCAATGCCAAAGGGGGAGATTGTTGGCATATTGGAAAATATGGATGATGGTTGTGTTGGAATTAATGTCAATATAGTAGTAGATTTTATCAGAGGAAGCAATCAAAAGAATTATTTTCTTGATGCTAACTTCAATGTTGCAAACTTGCCAGTAGAGAAGGATGTTGGAAGGTTTGGTGAGAAGCGGATATTGCAGAGAATAAGTTGTGTATGTAAACATAGCATGTTGAAGATGTTTACTATGTTCACCCAAAGTTATAAAAAGTTTCATGATGATTTGTATAGGTAACCAATTTGTAGAAGGTGACTGGCAGACAGGGTGATAGGTTGTGCCAACAGGAAGATAGAAAGAGGTTCAGTGTGCTCAATAGAGTGAGAATTTCATGGAGAGAACCTAGGATTATGTTAGAGACATACTCAGGTGTCTTCAACTAAGATGGTTTGTACTTAAGAGGTTCAAAAGCCATAATCTTATGATCTCATAGACTTGTTGACAGTGTTCTTCAAGTGTGATGAAAAGGGGCTGGCAAATCCAATGGTGGTGATGGATTTAAATGATTGTTTTTTTAATTATGTTATAGGATGTTCTTGAAGTATGTGCTTAATGATTTGGTGATACACATGGATCCAAAGGATCAGATTGGTGGAGTTTTTAGTCAATAGTAATATTTTTATTATTGTTCATGTTCTTGGCCGACCTAGTTTGTAAATTGTGTTGCACAAGTGCTAAATCATGAAATCTGGGAGATTTATGATCTTGAGGTGGTGATTATAGATGGTGACTATGAATTAGCAGCCAAAGATGGATTTGAATCATGAAATATGGCACATTGATTGAAGAAATGGTGGATTATGTTTTTACCAACCTAGTTCTTGATATAAAAAGATGAATTAGGGAAAACTCAAGGTGCAGATCATGAACCCATATGCTAGAGGTGGATAGCAAAGGGAGAGCCTAATTCAGTGGGAATAATAAGTGTTTCAACAAGAGGTTGAGCATAGATCTGCATTGTGCTACATTTAAGTTGTATCAGACATCAGGTAGATGTCACTTACATAGTTCACAAAATTTGTATGGATCATTGTAGTGATCAAATTGTAAGGCACTGAGCCTTCCTCAGGGTTGTAGCCCAAGGATTCTCATTTGAGAAGTGAGCTCTAGGAAGTGAGCCTGAATGAATGTGCATTCCCCATATATTTTAATAATGTTATACTTCAAACAAGGTATTTTCTTATTGTGGGTAATCAGCCCCACCGTGGTTTTTCCCCTGACAAGGTTTCCATGTTAATTATATTGTGTCAACTTGTGTGGATGTGTTTTTGTTTCGTATATGTGTGCATATTTTATACTCTATTTATTCATATTATATTTAAGGGTACACAACTTAGAGGGTTTTGAGTTTCAAGCATTTGAGGTTTAAGGTTTTGGGTAACAACTAATTCACCCCCCCCCCCCCCTCTTAGTTGTTATTTTCCATAATATTAACACATCGTGTGTATACAATTGGATCATCTAAATAGATAATTTAGGAAACACATAATTTATAATAGCTTCATATAATAATATAACATTGGGAACACATAAGCCCTATTGTGGTATAAACTCAACTCACACGCACTAGATATTAATTTTTAAAGAAAAAATATGTACTTTAAATTGTAATGACGTTAAACCTATTAATATACCATAAAAATCTTACCTTTTAATTTTCTACTAATGAAACTTAAAGAAACCAATGAAAGATCAAATTATACTGTGTTTCTTCACCTTTGTTCCATTTCTATCCTCCTTGAGATCTTGATGACTAGTTTTCTCTCAGAACTTTACACTTTTGATGTAGAGCGGGACTAGAAAAATACAAAACACTTACAAAAAATCACTCTTTCAAACCCTTTGCAACCAATTGATAGGTTTTCCTTCACAAACCCTCATTCTTGCTTGTAGCCTTTCAAAAGGGAATTTTTGGACATAGCTTTTCAATCCCAACCAATCTCTTGAAAATAAAAATTGTTTCAGATACCCATTTGACCATTATTAAACATATCCCAAAATAAGGGTAGGATTATGTTGGTTCCTTGATAGTTTTTACACTTTAAAGCTACCAATAAAATTTTCAAAACATTCTGAAGAGAAGTCAACTCCAATTATCAAATTCTTTAGAGAAATATACCAACTAACAAGGATATCAAACTATCCTTCTACACTTAAGGTTCTGCAAGCCCTAGGGGGACTCCCTTTAATGGAAACAAATACACAAAATGAAGCTCACAACTGGCATTAACATAAAGCAGAAATCTCACAAAAGGCTAAATAATAACAAGGAGAATGCTACTAGAAGGGCTAATTCTAAAGTGATCTTTAACTTGCATTGAGAATGGGATGAAATCACCATTGCACACAATCTCACAAAAACTCAACAAAAAAAGGAGATACTAGATAGTGGTTAGTTATCCATTGAAAATCAACCTGCATGGAGCATGAGATTGGGGTAGGGTAACAGCAAGACAAAAAATAAAAGTAAAGATATTTCTTGATTTTTAATAACTTTGTAGTAAGATCAGCATGGATATGAACAACCACACACCTGAAAAACCCACCAAGCTTAAGACCAGTGTCTTATCTTATTGGGATATGGAGTCATAAGAGATACATAATTTTACAATAGAGTTTAATCTATAGCATATGATCTAAGAAAATTTCCTTACAATATCCTTCAACAATAATCCTAGCTAAGTGTACTTATCACAATCCCTGGTTAACCCTTTCAAGGATTTAATAGAAGACAAAACACCTCCTATCAAATTTTAATTGATCCCTTGGATCAAAGCATGAAAGAAATATTACATACATCATAACAATGCACTGAATGAATAAAACCCTTTATTATGTTCATTCAAAACTTGACAACATTACACACTGGAGAGATTTGAACTAGCACTATATTTCTATAAAATTCTTGTGTTATCTCTGCCATACAATAATAGTAAAACTATAGACTTCAAGCCTGCAAGGAAAAGAAACACTCTTACATACAAGGTTTTTTTACAGGGGGGATCATAACCAACAAGAAACTTAGTATTGGGACCTACTTTTTACAGAAATTTAGAACCCTCTTTGGAACCTACTTCTTGTGCAAAAATTTGCAACCTATACAACAGAAAAAAGATTAGGATATATAGAAGAGAAACCCTAAATATTACACTTGACATCTGTCCCTCCAATAAACCCTAACAAACCCAACAATATATGCTTCTTCCCCAAGAGATCGGATCCCACCATACAAGGCGGCCACATAATGTCGACCCAAACATCAAACCCATCCTTTCACCTCTATGTCGCCTAGAAAACACAGTAGTGGAAGTAAAACCTTGAGAAGTAAAAGAAAATAAAATGCAACCTCTCCCAACGATCATATAAGCACATCAAAAACAATCAATGAGCCACATTCAAACCCTTTATCAACTTTAAAACACGGTCATAAATCCTCTTTTAAAACACCCAAGCACCAAGTAAAAAGATAACTTGAACCCGGTCAACCCTTCGATGACCACCACGTGGAAGGCCCTAATTCACCTTGGAAACCACATGTTCATCACCTCTATCATGTCATCCCTACCAACCTTATTATTGACCTGGTACGTCTGACAAGATCTCATAATCCTGTGCTCCATATCCATCGTGCAACTTTCTTCGCGGGATCACAAATACTGTTGGATCTGGACCCCCTTTAACCTCTCTTATCCTTGCCTTCCTTATCTTTCCTTTCACACATCACCATCTCGCGATCCCATAAAGTTTCTCACTCCACTGTTAGGAACCTGTGTGTTCCTTCTATTTATTTTGTTAGCGTAGTTTTGTTGGACGCATATGCTTTGTAAGTCATCCCGTGAGTATATTTTATTATCCCACATGCATAGGTAGTATTACTTTTCTAGATTGTACTTAGTATATAAGTGTGTGTTGAGGCCTTTGATGGGTACCGACAAATTTATTGTATTGAGCTTCCTCAAAGGAGGTTACCCCCTCGAAGTGGCTCACGATCAATAGCTTCACTCTGAGTTCTACTATGGCTCTATATTCTATTATTTCATGCATTTTCACCATATTGTTGTAGGAGGTTCCTCACATCCACCTCCATCTAATCGCGAGATCACAAGGCTCTGCCATCTGTCCCCTCTGGGCCCGCATCTTCATTTTCTTCATCGCCCTGGCCTGTACGTGTGTCACAACCTCTCTATCCTACACACCTTTTCACACCTCATCATTTCCTTCGCAGGATAGCGACATTGCGACACATGTCATCTTTCTCCCACTGTCTATCTTGTTGCCTATGCCACGTGGCACCACCTAATTTTTTGATACCTCTGCCACATCACCTATCTACATGGTCAGCCCTGCCACATGTCACATCCTCACAATCCCATGAATTTTCTCTTTCCTAGCCACTTGGATCATGGGATCATGGGATCACGAGAGCCCGCTACCTGTCATCCCCACTAACCTTTCTAGATCACTGCCCAATCGGTCCCCACTACCATGTGTCACCACCTTGCTATCCCATGCACTTTCTCTTTTATCGTCATCTCCTTTATGGGATAGCAACATCATGTAACTTGTCAACTCACCTGACCAAGGCCCCACAAAAATTATCTCCAGTAGTCGTCAACCATTTTCTACTAACCGTGTACTCCTTCAAGCCATCTGCCAAAAGGCGCATGCCTTTTGACACTTAATTATTTCATGTTGGGGGTTAAAAACATTAACTCCCCGACACAGCTAATGTGGGATATATGCCTTTGAACGTTTCTTAAAAATAAACCAGGCAGAGCGTACACCATGAATTCTGATCACTTCCCAGCGGTTGCAGAGGCATGAAGAAGACCCAAGGCATTCTGAGATAACTCTCACCAACCCTCTACAAGGTGTGAACCCAAAAATGATACCAAAAGAGCCTGAGATGCAATACTAGATTTTCGTGGCCAAACATGGTTTTATCTGCAAAATTTGAATAAGGTACTCTCATAAATGAGAGTACCACCAGATTCTTTGTACGGAATGCTTCAAAATTGAATGTTATGTTTCTTGACAAGGCCTAATGGATAAATATGCATGCAAATGAAAAGAACAGTCACCTATAACTTTCACAAATCAAAGAATTAATACAATCACTCCATTGAGACTGAAAATGACCTTATTATAGACATTTCCTCATTTTTTGGCAAAATAAAATGATGGAAATAAGAGTTATGCCATTTTTTGCAAAACTGGTAACCCAAGGGAAGACTCAAACCTACACTTACAAAAATTATCACAACTCCTGCAAATCTTCATGAAATTGAACAAAAATAAAATAAACTGAAACTAGATTCATTTATCCATCTATTCCCATAGGTTTCAAGCCTATACTATATTGAACATGATCGTACCAAAGGAAACAATTAGACTGTAATAGAGAAGAAAACACAAAAAATGCAACATAGAACGTACCAAAAAAATGAATTTTATTCTTATTCAATCATTATCTAACCTTCTCCAACCATGGAATTAGATTTGGAGGCCATATTTATACATGTTTAATCAATTCCAACTATTTTGTAACTCCTTTTTGATTTGTAACCCCTTCTTGATTAACAAAACTACATTAAGACGCTTTTAACAACTTTTATAATGACAACTTTTACATCTTTTTGCAAATGTTTACAACATTTTATCCAAACATCTAAATTGATTACAAAATAATCCTAAGGACCCCAAATTGTCACACATATTTTTATGTTAAGGTGTTCATGCACCAACTTTCCAAGATGACTTCAAGTGATTTGGATTGTGGTGACTAAAATGCAAACTAAAATGTATTCTAGAATTCTAAAATGCTATGATAATGGTTATGAAGATGCAAGATGATGTGATAATGAATTTAAATGATACTATTGTCATGATAATGATTACTATGATGTTTATTCTAAGATGCTAAAAGCTAAAATGAAACACAACTCAAGCCAAAGGCACACAAGTAAGCTTCAAAATTTACAAAATCTCAAATCTCCAAGAATGTTAGTTGCTAATTAGTCCAGAATGAAGGAATGTGAGCTCCTTTTATAGAGTTTTCCTCACCTTGATCCCATGTGACACAAATCAATGGCCAAGATTTAATCTTAGAATTATGGATATATATAATTTAATTGATTAAGAGGGTGGAGAGAAAATAGGGATTGGTTGGAATGTGATAGAAAAAGGGGGAGACGTTCCTCCTACTTTGACAACATGGAGGATTATTTTTTAGGGAGAGACACTTCTCAAGAATCTCTCCATGACTTGTGAGAGAACCAAGGAAGAATAACCCTAAGTGTAGGACTCTTGGAACAAATTTCCTATGAGTCTTCTTTGACTGGGTGATGTGGAGGGAGAAGTGAATTAATGTTAGGGAAGGTGGAAAAAGACTTGGTCTCAAGAGGACACATAGCCAAAAAACTTAGTCTCATGAGGACACATAGGCTTCCTTCTCTCTTATTACTAGGGATACTTG
Source organism: Thuja plicata (assembly GCA_018584345.1). NCBI lineage: Eukaryota > Viridiplantae > Streptophyta > Pinopsida > Cupressales > Cupressaceae > Thuja > Thuja plicata. The sequence continues at coordinate 345,262 of MU223945.1, forward strand.
TTGAAGATGAGTATGATATTTAAATATTAATATAAATTATTTTCCCTAGTCACATAGGTATGAGGAAGCAAGTTAAATGGATGAATGAGGTGGATTTGACTTGGTCATATGAATGACATGGTAATTAAATAATTTTAGGAAACTATTTAATTAAGGATTTTAGAGGACTTAGGATTAGAGGAATAAGATAAGGTGAATTGACTAAATAAATTTAAAAAATCGTTTAGTAATAGATGAATGACTATTAATTAAATATTTAATATTTAATTAATTTTCTCGAGCCATTTTTAGGTGTATACAATAAGCTGCCTTAATAGAGTAAGTTCACCAACCAATTTTACTTTTTTTTTTAAATATATACAATTACTGCATCTAGTTAGTTGCTTGATGTAAGGGGGCTGTCCTACCCCTCAATAATACCTAAAACACACTTCAAATACTATTGAAAATTTGATTTTAAATCAACAAACAAAGATTATATGGATATCAAATTAATGCAACTAAACATAGGGATTTCTCATTGAAACTTCAAACAATCTTACAATACAACTAGGTGAGCCTATTGGCTTCACAATACACCATCCCAATCTGATATGTCTTAGATAGACTTACAAAAATGGTTAACTACAATAGTGATTACCTCTCCAATGACCTTCTTTACTCTTCTCTTCTTTCCTCAAAATTGCACGTGCAACAATCAATAATGAAATATAAATTCAACAAGTATATACTAACTCTTGCATTTCCATGTGAGGACCCAAAAGTGGTATGCTAAAATAAAATTCCAACTCATTTTCATTTGAATTTCATTTTAGAATCTCCAATAAGAGTTCCTACAATACCTCTTACAACATGCCAAAAAATAGTTGCTTGTTGAAAACCACTTGCACTCCCTCTTGACTCCCAAACTTAGAAACCCACAAATGCTCTTTTAGATGCCCGCTTTTGTAGGAGATTCTTTGGAATATAATGAAACCCACAATAATTTTAATTTTAATTGACTTTTTGGCTCCATTTGAGTTAAAAGTGGGGTCCATAAGCTCCAAATTCCCACCATGTCATTTTTTTGAATTTTTCTAATGTGAAATGCTACTAAATTACACCAAATTATTGTTGAATTTATGGCACTCTAGTACTATGTTGAAGTTATGGAGCTCTAATTTACCATGTTGAAGTTATGGAACACAAGAACCTCTAGGATCAAACAACAAAACAAAAATACCTTCCACAAGGGGAACAAGAATAAAAGAATTGCTACATTTCTCAAAAAGAAAAGATTACAATATTGCAAGCTTAATCACAATGAATACAATGTAATGATTTTACTGAAAATTATGATCTAATAATAGAGAAAAAATACAAAAAGCTAAGATATATAAATGTTGATGAAAATTATTCAATTGTGTATTGTCGTTGATGTTTATACAAATGTAGTGATGTTTACAAAAATGTCTAAACCTATTCGAGCACAGTCAGTTCATGCCAAGCACTCTCGGGCATTGAAGAAGACCAAAGTGATTTTCAGTTCTAACCCAGTTCACTCAGGCATTATAGTGTCGGTCGGGCATTGAAGGATTTCATTTTTGACCGAGTTAAACAGTTAGTATCAACCGACTAACAACAGTTTACATTTTATGTTTAATTAGTTATATGAAGCCGACAAACTTAAGTTTAATTGATTATTTGGAAGGTTATTAAGGCCAACTTGATAAGGCTTATCATATATATATAAGGTCAAGTTTGGATTGAATATGAAGATGTAAGAAAGAGAGATATGTGTTTTATGACATGAAGAGTGAAGGTGAAATCAGATAAGATTTTGATTGAGGACAAAACACACAGAGTTGCAATAGAATATCCGATCAGTGAGGATCAAGTAATTAAATCCAAAAATAGAGATCTGAATCAGCAAAGACAGTTGCTTATCAAAATAGGCCAGTCCATTGTTACTCTCTAACAATTGTAGCAGTGATCAAAATCTCTTAACAGAGTAGACTTAACAGTCTTTTGTAAATCCTCTCACAAGGTGACATTTCTGCATTGAAGTGTTTGAAGACCTCTAACAAGGCCACTCCTTACAGGGTGATTAAATCCTCTAACAGGGTCACACCTAACAGTGTGTTATTGTAACCTTTAACAAGGTTGTCTCCTAACAAGGCTCACTTCACAAGAGTGAAAAACAGTGACTAGTTGCAATTGGTGGTTTTTCCCATATTGGGTTTCCACGTTAAATCTTGGTGTCATCTGTGTACATGTTATTTGCTTTATGGTTTATATTTCTGCAATTAATTACTAAAAGATAATCACAGTTAATATCTTAATATTTTCTATGTTAATCGAGTGACAGTAGAATATCTATGTTAACCGAGTAACAGTGATAAATTTGTTTAAGACATCTAAGGGACTTGGATTTGTTTTTGTGGTAACTAATTCACCCCTCCCCTCTCAGTTACTCAACTCATTTCCAACAATTGGTATCAGAGCACCGAGTGCTTACAGGGAAGATTTCAAGGCCTAAGCTAAATATCATAGATGTCTTAAAGAACGGAGATCCCTAAGCTTAACAAAGACAATTTTGTTGAATGGCAAGATTTGATGAGGCTACATCTATCTACTATTGGAGATACTGGTTTAAAATTCTTGGACCATAGGTATGTGGAACCACTGAGACCTTTGAATGTGGATCAGATGATATACATGAAGCATCATAACATAATGATGATGTATATAGCCTTTGCACTCAGCTATTCTGAATTTTATGAAGTCAAGGACTGCCCTACTGCCTTTGATATGTGGAACAAATTGCATGATATTCATGAAGAAGATGTCAATGTAAAGAGAGCCAAAGCAAGAAGTCTCAGAGGTAAATTTGATCAGATGAAAATGAAAGAAGGAGAAGACATTACAAAATACAGTGAAAGAATCAAGAAAAGTCTTAGTGCCATCAGAGCTTCTGGTAGAGTAATTGAAGGCACAAAAGTGGTTAGTAAGGTATTGATAACTTTACTTCATATCTATGCAACTAGAGTTTCAGCTATTCAAGAGATGAGATGCAGTAATGGTGTAACTCTAGATGGATTGGTTGGAAGGCTTACAGCTTTTGAGTTGGATAACTTTGACAATTATTCTCCTAATCCTAGCAATCTTGAGTCTGCATTCAAAGCTAAATTAAACCTTGGAAAGATGAAAGGAAAACAAATTGACAGTGACAGTGATGATGAATTTGATGATGAAGATCTAGAAAACATTGAAGCACTACTTGCAAGGAGAGTTGCAAAAGGAAAAGGACAATACAAAGGAATAATACCATTGATTTTCTTTTTAAGTGATGAGGTTGGTCACATTGCTTCTAAGTGTCCAAACAAGGAAGACAAAGGTGGGAGAAAGTTCAACAAGTACAAACGCAAGAAAGATTTCAAAAGCTACAAAGACAAAGGTAATAAATCTTGTTATATTGCTAAAGATTTTGATAGTGATGAAGATGAAGATGAAATGGTTTATATTGCTATTAAGGATGAGTCAGATAATGAAGATAATGAAAAGACAGTATTATACTCTCATATTAGCAAGAATGACACTTGGATAATTGATAGTGGTTGTTCTCACCACATGACTGGTGATAAAACCAAATTTGAACATCTTGAGCACTATGATGGTGGGAGTGTCTGTTTTGGGAATGATGAACCCTTCTATGTGAAAGGTAAAGGTTGTATTGCTCTAGTTGAAGGAATCACATGTGATAATGCTTATTGGGTTGAAGGACTAAGGCGTAATATACTAAGTATGGCACAGGTGAATAACAATGGTTTCAAGGTAGAATTCATGAATGGGTAGGCGAAGCTCCTAGATGGTAAGGGAAACCTAGTTGGAACTGGCAGGCAAACAAAAGGTAATCTATTTTTATCTTAATCTCAATGAAAGTTCATGTTTTATTGCACAAGTAGAAGAAATTTGGTTATGGAATAAAAGATTATGTCATGTGAACTTTGATAACCTGGTCAACATAAGCAAGAACAAAAGAGTAAGAGGTATTCATATTCTGAAGAAACTTGAATTAGCAATATGCAAACAGTGTCAAATTGGGAAGATGGGAAAAACTAGCTTCAAGAGAAAGAATTAGAATACATAAGAAGTCTTGGAATTAGTGCATACTAATTTATGTGGACCAATTGGAACAACAAGTTACACAGGTGAGAATTATTTCATTCTATTTTTTGATGACCATTCTAGAATGATGACTGTTATGTTTCTCAAAGAAAAATCAGAGCTTTTTCAGAAGTTCAAGTGGTACGTTGCCAGAGTTGAAAAAGAAACGGGAAAGAAACTTAAATGCCTAAGATCTGACAAAGGAGGATAATTCATTTCTAGTAAGTTCAATGAATTGTGCAATGAAAGATGAATCAAAAGACAAGTATCTTCCCCAGGTACTCCACAGCAGAATGGGATAGCAAAAAGAAGGAACAGGTCTATTATGGATTGTGCAAGAACCTTGATGATTGAAAAGAATGTTGCTACCAAATACTGGAAGGAAGCCATCAACACTGCAATTCACACCTTGAACCGAGTTCAACTAAAGAAAGGTACTGAGAAAATACCTTTTGAATTATGGTATGGCTATAAACCTAATGCTCATTATTTCAAAGTATTTGGAAGTAAATGTTACATCTTGAAGGAAGCAAGAAATGGAAAATTTGATGTAAGAGGTGATAAAGGTATATTCTAGGCTACTCCTGCAAAAAAAAAGCATATAAATGTTTGAATATTACTACTCATAAAGTCATAGAAAGTGTGCATGTAAAGCTTGATAAGTTTGCCGAGAAAAATGAAGAACAAAGTAGTAAAGAGCCTAAGGACTACAAAAATTTTGTGTATTATGAACCTGATGCTATACCTAAGACACAAGCAATGGTGATTGGACAACATCCCTGTCAACCATTGAATTCATATGCACAAACTCAAACAGTTCAACCTGAGTTGTATCTTGTGCAACCTAAGCTGCTAGTAGAGGAAACTAAGTCACAGATAGAGGGAACGGAGTTGTAGACAGAGGCACCCAAGTCTCAGACAAAGGTTCCTGAGTCACAGATAGTGGAACCTGAGTATCAGATAGAAGAGAAGAACAAAACTTTTGAGCATGGTGAACCAAGTGGAACAAGCCCAGAATCAAGAAGGAAGGATCTTGTACTTGCAAAATATGTCAGAAGGCATCATGCACCTAAACAAATAATTGGAGATCAGACAAAAGGTGTAATGACAAGAAACAAAATCAAAGGTACATATTTTCTTAGTGAAATTAAACCTAGAACTATTAAAGATGCATTGAATGGTGAAAGCAGGATTGAAGCATTGAATGAATATATTGAGTAGATAGAAAAGAAAAAAACATGGACTCTTGTACCTAGACCAAAAGATAAGAATGTGATTGGTACTAAGTGGGTTTTCAAAAATAATATGAATGAAAAAGGAGAAGTTTCCAGAAACAAGGCAAGATTTGTATGTAAAGGATATGCTCAAGAAGAGGGTATTGATTATGGAGAAACTTTTGCTCCTGTTGCAAGACTTGAAGGAGTCAGAACTCTTCTAGAATATGCTACACACAAAGGATACAAGGTATATCAAATGAATGTAAAATCTACATTCCTAAATGGAATTCTTGAGGAGGAAGTCTATATTGAGCAACTTAAAGGTTTTGTAGATCCTAGCAAAAGGAATATGGTTTGTAAACTACACAAAGCATTGTATGGATTGAAACAAGCTCCTAGAGCCTGGTATGAAAGATTGCTTGGTTACTTGATAAGTGTTGGATTCCAGAGAACTAATGATAATAGTATCTTGTATATCAAAGAAGGACCTCAGAACATCATACTATTAGCAAAAATATTTGTTGATGATATATTGTTTACTGGATATGATTATTTATGCAAAGCATTCTCCGAAGCTATGAGTAAGGAATTTGAGATGTCTATGTTTGGTGAAATCAAATTCTTTGTTGGTTTACAATTTTATCAGATGAAGGATGGTATCTACATTACCCAGTCTAAATACATCAAAGAGATACTGAAGAAATTTGGGATGGAAGATTCCAGACCAGTTGGAACACCCATGCCTACTGGACATAAGTTGTCTAAGGATGATGATTCAAAGGAAGTAAACCAGACTACCTACAGATCCATGATTGGTAAACTTTAATATGTTGTTCACACTAGACCTGATATTGCATTAGCAGTTGGTATTATTGCAAGGTTTTTAGCTAATCCTAGAGAGAATCATTTCATGGCTATCAAAAGGATTCTAAGATATCTTAAGGGTACTGAAGAGTATGGATTATGGTATAAGAAAGGAGAAAACTTTGATTTGAAGAATTTTATTGATGTTGATTGGGCTGGAATTGTTGATGACAGAAAGAGAACAAGTGGTGGAGAATTATTTCTTGGAAAGAGGTTAGTCTCTAGAAAAAGCAAGAAATAGAACTGTATTTCTCAGTCTACAGCAGAGGCAGAGTATGTTTTTGCGGTAGTAAATTGTTCAAATATCATATGGTTTAGACAACTATTGTCAGGTATGAAGGAAGAAATCAAAGAACCAGTCATTATCTACTGTGACAACACCAGTTCTATTAATATTTCAAAGAACCCTGAGATGCATACTAAGACTAAACATATTACAATAAAGTATTATTTCTTGAGAGAATTGGTTCAGGACAAGGAAGTAAGATTGGAATATGTGAATACTAAAGAATGAATTGAAGACATATTCACAAAACCATTACCTAAGGATGCATTCTTGTATCTTACAGGAAAGCTAGGGGTGATTCCCCTAACCGAGGCTCACTAAAACATAGTTTAGTGATGCATCAACCAAGCTACATAATAGATTTAACATGTTGATGCAGATATTCAGAGCTTATTGCATATGAATCAGTACAAATAGGTACATTACAACTTCATTGGATATATATCAGTTGGTGTCTTTGGCATTTCTTTCAAAGAGGGAGAGATTACTGATGTCATAAAGATTACTGATAGAGAGATTGATGACAGAGGGAGAAACTTTATCAAAAATAGAAAATGATGTAAGAGGGAGAAATCTGTATTTCAGAGATTGTGATGACAGAGGGAGTTTTTGGATAAGAATCGGTATGAAGCTAAGGATATTAATAAAAATTTCATTCTTATGTCTGTATCTCTATAATTATTTTTATTATGACATGTTGTGTTGTCATCAATGCCAAAGAGGGAGATTGTTTATGACAATTATTCAATTGTGTATTGTCATTGATGTTTACACAAATGTAGTGATGTTTACACAAATGTCTAATCCTATCCGAGAACAATCAGTTCATGCCAAGCACTCTTGGGCATTGAAGAAGACCAAAGTGATTTTCAATTCTAATTGATTTCACTCGGGCATTATAGTGTTGGTCGGGCGTTGAAGGATTTTAGTGTTGACCGAGTTAAATAGTTAGTATCAGCCGACTAACAGTAGTTTACATTTTATGTTTAATTGGTTATATGAAGTCGACAAACTTAAGTTTAATTGATTATTTGGAAGGTTATTAAGGCTGACTTGACAAGGCTTATCATATATATATAAGGTCAATTTTGGATTGAATATGAAGATGTAAGAAAGAGAGATATGTGTTTTATGACATGAAGAGTGAAGGTGAAATCAGATGTGATTTTGATTGAGGACAAAACACACAGAGCTGCAATAGAATATCTGATCAGTGAGGATCAAGTAATTAAATCCATAATAGACATATGAATCAGCAAAGATAGTTTCTTATCAAAGAAAGTCAATCCATTGTTACTCTCTAACAATTGTAGTAGTGATCAAAATCTCTTAACAAAGTAGAATAAACGGTCTTTTGTAAATCCTCTCACAAGGTGACATTTCTGCATAAAAGTGTTTGAAGACCTCTAACAAGGCCACTCCTTACAAGGTGATTAAATCCTCTAACAGGGTCACACCTAATAGTGTGTTATTGTAACCTTTAACAGGGTTGGCTCCTAACAGGGCTCACTTTAGAAGAGTGAAAAACAATGACTAGTTGCAATTGGTGGGTTTTCCCATATTGGGTTTCCACGTTAAATCTTGGTGTTATCTATGTACATGTAATTTTTATTTATGGTTTATGTTTCTGCAATCAATTACTAAAGGATAATCACAGTTAATATCTTAATATTTTCTATGTTAACCGAGTGACAGTAGAATATCTGTGTTAACATAGCAACAGTGATAAATTTGTTTAAGACATCTAAGGGACTTGGATTTGTTTTTGTGGTAACTAATTCACCCCTCCCTCTCAGTTACTCAACTCATTTCCAACAAAAAACTAGTTCATGGTATGCAAGCTGGAGGTGTATGATATGCTTGATATGCAAACTAGACTTGAAAAAGAAAACTAGAGCCTAATTAGACTTAACGAAAATAAATTAGGATCAACTAAAGCTTAACTAAGTAAACTTAAGCTAGACACGCATGTGCAAAAATGTGCTCAATTATGCCTGAGAATATTCTTGAGAATGTGCACCATTAATTATAAAACAATACCAAATGTCCCTAATGTAATAAAACTAAGTGTGAAGCAACATAATTGCATGCTCTAACACCCCCTTAAGTGAAACTTGGGGAGAAAAAATCTCAATGTGAAATACATGAATGGAATCCAACAAGAAAAGACCTAATTAGGTGCCCATGTACAATCAAATCCTCTCAAAGTGGAGAAAAGGGTGAAAAAACATGACGGAGAAAACTCCTCTCCCATGAATGAGAGATGCACCTCATGAAAGAAACTATAAATTCAGAAGGAAGGACTAAGAAGCCTCCAAGAGAAAATGTCCCAAAATGAATAGGAACGTTAAGAACATCCTCAAAGAACAAAGAATTTTTAGACAATTATTGAAGAATAACTATTGTAGTTTATGCTTCTACAGTGGTAATAATTTCTTATGTTCCTTCCGCCTAAATTTCTTTAGCTTACTCTTCAGATTGCTCCTCAACTTGATCGTTACCCTTAGTGGATGTCTCCTCTTGAGTCTTGTTCATGTCCTTACTATGAAATTATATTTTGGTTTACCCTTCCTTATTATTTCTCCTTAGTTCAAATTTCTTACTAGCAGGTCTAACCATATCATCTTCTAAACCTGTTTTGAAAGGTTTTGACCTTATTCCCAAGTTACTTTGTATCCAGGTGTTAGTATTTGCGATAATGGGCTGAAATCCTCCCTTGATGGAAATGCATCCCTTCTGTGACCGTTTAATTAGGGAAGAAGAGTATGAGAAATCATATGTTCCTCATAGAATGTATACAAAATATCTCCATCGTCTTCCATACCCTCGGGAATGTCAACTAAATCAAGATCTTCAATTTTCTCTAAAGTAAGTGTAACGCCTCGCTAGGGAATGTTAGAGTAGTCGAGTATTGCTAATAATTAAATCAGTTAATTATTAGTTATCTACTCTTAGCTTAAGTTAGACTTAGGAAAGTTTCTATTTTCCTAGTAGTTTCCCTTTTAGGGTTTCGGTATCC
>MU223945.1:369707-404212 GCA_018584345.1 Thuja plicata
GGTATATGCTTTGTCAATCTTCTTGATTTCAAAAAATTCACTGTCAGATAAGGCATTGATTAGGGCTTCTTTGGCAATTGCATTATTGGTAAATGTTTCCTTTTGTCTATTGGTAGCATCCTCCTTTGCAAGGTCTTTCAGAGATGGAATTACAACTTCTTGTGTAATAATCTCAAAGATCTCAAAGCCAACACATTGTAGATGTGTTATCATTTTGTTCTTCCAATCCAGATAGTTCTCTCCATTGAACTTAGGAATCTCTTTTCTGAAGTATGCCATTTGATCTACCTAAAGTTGTTAGGCTTTCTCTCCAAGGAACTTGGCTCTAATACCAATTGTTAGAATACTTCAGGGATAACTAAGAGGGGGGGTGAATCAGTTATTAGCAACTTTAAATCTTTATCTTAAACTTATTAATCCAGATTGACACAAAGTAAATGCACATACAGATAACACACAACACATCAATTTGGTTACGAGGAAACCAAATGGTAAAAACCCCAGTGGGAATTAGTACCCACAAAGAACTATACTGTTTATAGTGATCCCTGTTAGAAGATCTTCCAACCCTGTTAGGAGTTGTACATTACAATGCAGTAGTATAGTGACCTGGTTAAGGGTCAGACCCTGTTAGGAATCTTTTACAATAACCTTGTTAGGGGTGGTGGACTCACTATCCAAGGACTCACTGTCCAAGTGGTGAAGGCTACAACCTTCTGGTTATTTGATGTACACTGTATCAACAAGGTGAACTATTGTTTGTGACACTGCTTGTCTGATTAGTTCCTTTTATGTGCCGATGCTTTAACCTCTTGTAAATCACTACAACAATCTTCTCTATGTTCTGAAAGCTTCTACTTCAATATCTATATTATCAACATATGATAAATATAGCTCTACTGCTTTAACACTCTGCTCTACTTTTCTAATCTCTGGCTTTCGCAACTCTTCTTATTACAAATGACCTTATATAAGTACATACACCAAGTATGAGATCATGGGACCTGTAGGACAACTCTTCTTAACATCCTTGTTGGCTCTACTAAGCGCGCAAGCATAATTACAACCGTGCAAGTACTAACTGAATAGACGCATCGCTTCACTAAGTCGGCTTCGTCAATTTAACCATAACTTTGTAATATTCTTGAAATATGTTTGGTGCATTTAGATTAATATAAACAACTCATAACTCATTATGAATATACACACACATATCATGAAGATAGGCGCAACTTTTTCAACACGTTACATACGTCCGCCTTGAACCGTTATTCCTCCGAAATTGTAACCGTCAATAACAGAATTACATATCTTTACTGAAACTTCATATTTGGGTCTGTGTGTATGAACATAGCATAGTAAACATGTCAAAAACATGTATCTATCCATGCAAGTATTCATGTCATCATATGGATAAGTACATACAGAAGTATTGTTGTGTATTATATGTTGTCATCAATGACAAACATACAATCAATCAACTGTTCAGAATCAAATCTCCAACAGTCAATGCCTGATACCTGCAAACATGCATCACAAAGTTGAGCATGTACATACATATATATAATAGGCAATGGCAGGGATTGGTCGATCAGGTGGATCTCATAAGCAAGTAATTGTGTCTTCGTCCCTCACCATACCATGCACATTAGATATAAATATTAAGTATGCACACCAACCATACACATGCAAGTATGTGGTCATAAAAAACTATAATATACATAACATATTATATGAAAATAATAATCATCTAACTAATATCATGATATAAATCAAATACTCAAAGTATCAATCATCTGCATCATTAATAGGTATTGTAATCTCATCAAAACATCATCAAATATAACTAAATATCTTGCACATGACAAGTGGTCTAAAGGAGTTTTGCATCCTAAACCAAAATGGTAGCACAGGGTTGGGTATTATAGTAAGTTAGTTGTAATTCATCTTCTTTATGTTTTCATATGTTCAAAGATCAATCTATATATCTTCAATTCTATGTACATGTGTACAGGTATTCTTGGTTTTACCCTTCATTCCCCTATAATCAAATTCCCCTATTCTATTGAATTTCTTCACATTTTTTTGCATTTCTATTTCCATAGCCTTGGCTTTAGGAGATGTAGTCATAATACTTTCCAATAGTGAGAGGCAAATTTAAATGAGGCTTACATGTGTCTACTTGTTTACCACGTGCTTTCATGATATTCCTACACAACTTCATTAGAACAATCTTACTATTGGGATATCTTGGGAGCATATATGGAGCACTTTCAATGAATCTTATTCCAAGATAGGTTAAGGTAGGGAATTAAAAGAACATTCAACCAAACTCATCAACAATTTTCCAAGCATCATATGATACTCTTCTTTAATGAATTTTCTTATCAAACATACACATGTATCCATTGAAGAAAGCGTAATTTACTCTTATATAATGATGCAAACTTGGTTTCAAACTCAATGTAATAATTATATACATTAACCTTCTTTATATCACCTTATGTAGTGAGATTTGGGAAGTGCCTCATTGATGCAATAGCATAGACCAAGTATGAATTTATGTATAGCTTCAAATTTGTTGTTACTTTAGATAGTTGATCACAGATGGCGCCATTGACCTGTTTGCCCCAAAATATTTGTTGATTACCTTTCCTAAAGATAATTTCATGTACTAATACATCCATCATTGAAAAATTTTGGACTTAGGAAGACGCTTGATTGTGCTGAGAAGAGTTATCATATCATTGAGTTCCTCTTCAAAATCATTGTACCAGAGGGTTTTTGGCTACCTTTAGGTTGTAGGTCTAGGGATGTGGAGCCCATTTTTATTATTCTCTTTTTGCAACTATTAATATTCTTATTGTATATTCCATGTTGATATCAACATATGTATCAATATCAAGGCATTTGAAAATATTGTCAAAGATGTTCTCATCTATCTTGATCACCACCTTTCCATCTACATCTTTTACGCTCTTGGTCTCCTTATCAAAATGGGTATCTACCACTAGTACAAACTCAGGATCAAGGGAAGCTACTAGAAAAGAAGAAGCCAAAATAATATTGGTGTTCAAGATCTTTTGCATTTCATGAGATAATGATGGTTTCTCGATCCTCTCCAAGAACTCAAACATGTTCACATGTCCTATATGTGTGTCCTTGATCTTGTCAACATTCAACATCACAGAGGATTCTAAACAACATTCTGGTATGTGTACTTCATTTCCTTCTTACTAGGAGAAGGTTCTGACATCTAAAAATATACATTGTGATAATAAAATGGAGAATTTCCAGTGTTAGATCTTGGAATGTTTACATAACAATGGAAAATTTTAGTCAAGAAGTAAGTGACTATGGTGAAACTTTTGCACCTGTTTCTAGATTAAAAGGAGTTATAATTCTACTATCATATGTAGCCTAAAAAGGATTTAAAGTCTATCAAATAGATGTCAAGTCTGTATTTCTTAATGGTATTCTTGAAGAAGAAGTTTACATAGAACAACATAACTTGGATTTGTTGAGAATACTAACAAGGACATGGTATCCAAACTGCACAAGACACCTTATGAGATTTGGTATGATCACAAACCTAATGTGAGTTATTTCAAACTATTTGGAAGTAGATTCTATATTCATAAAGATTCTAGAGATGGTAAGTTTGATTCTAAAGGAGATGAGGGGATATTCATAGGATACTCTACAAAGAGAAATTAGTCTATATATTCACTAAACCACTATTGATGGATGCTTTTGAGTATCTCTTAGTTAAGTTAGGGGTCCTACCCCTATCCAACATTCATTAAATAAATATGCATGTTGCATCAATTCTAGGACTCAATAGAATATCTATTTTATGAGTTGATGCTAGTATTCACACTTTAGATGTTGCCTAAAGTTGTGTAAAGTAATTATGTATGAAAAGAGTTATCAGTACATGCAAGGTATGATCTACTAACTGGACAATATTTTAGGAGTATGAACCTTTGGCATTGTTGTCAAAGAGGGAGAATGAGTAATTGATGAATACAAAGATAAATGGATAATGGTTGATTGAAAGAACAGAAAGAGGAAGTATATGTATAAAGATGTTTAGAGATAATTAACACAGAGGGATAACAAGATCAAACAGCTCAGAGGGAGTCAAGAAAGATCAGAGATGCAAAAAGGAAGATGAACAGTTTTGTCATCATCAATTGATAGTGTTGCCATTAATGCCAAAGAGGGAGATTGTTACTCAACTTATGGAGATGGTGATGAAGATCGAGATCAGAGGTATACATGATTGTAGAAAGAATTAGATCAGTTGTTAGTTTTTCATTGATGTCAAGCAATTGATTTCTGGTTCATATTAAATTGGCATATCTTTTAGAGTTGATCTAATTGGGCAATAGATAAAGATTAGACAATGATAAGATCATCTTGAGATAATTGGTTTCTACTTTATCAAGCTAGTAAAGAAGATTGATCAAGTTAGTAAGACTAAAGAGTTAAGTTACCGAGTAGAGAGAGTATGTCAGTAAAGGGTTATGAAGTCAGTTAGGGCACCGAGCACCGATCAGTGCATGTTAGTCATTGAATCGAGAGTTAGTCACTGAACATAATAGATGTGAGAAACAAGGATAAGAATGCAGTTAATGCAATGCTACAATGATCTAGAGGATTCCAAGAATGAAAATGAAGTTGGTTACAAGATCTATGCATGGGAAAATTCAAGGAAGAAATCTATGGTATAGATTAAGCGATAAAAGTAAAAGTTTTATTTCCAAGAAAAGTGCAAGTTTCGAGTTGATGTTGAAGTGGCTAACCGAGTGTCAAGTTCACTAAATTAGTTCAGAAAGGTTAATCTAATAGTTGAGCGTGATTGAAGGAAACCCTAATCAAGCAGATTAAGAGGCAAAAATAGAGTCTATTTAAAGAATGAATTCAAAGAACAAATGGCTGGCAAGTTGAAGTGTTGAAGTGCTACTAAGTGATGTAGTGAAGGGCAAAGAAGTGATAAATATGAGTCTAAGTGAAGAGATTAATGAAGTGTTCATGCCAGTATTCTAAGAGTACATAAAGGGATCTAATCAAGAAAGAGGTAGTTGCAATTTTAAAGATCATTTAAAAATATAGTTGCTTATTTACATATGTAACAAAAAAAACTCTTAACTGAGTGGACTTAACAGTCTTTTGTAAAATCCTTGAGAAATGTGACATTCTAAAAGATTGTTTAAAGCCCTCTAACCAGGCCACTCCTAATAGGGTGAAGATCTTCATGGGTCTGAGGTAAATCCCCTACCAAGGTCACATTTAGCAAATGTGTATTGTAATCTTTAACAGGATAAGCTTTTAACCAAGCATACTTCAGAAGAGTATTTTCATTTGTTGGTGACAATTCCCATAGAGGTTTTTCCCAAATCGGGTTTCCTCATTAAATCTGTTGTCAAATGTGTTGAATGATTCATGTGCATGCTATTTAATGTTTATGCAAGTTACTGCTTAAGTTATTGAAGATATTTGGTGATTCGGTTGCAACTGTTGTTTATCCTACCAAGTTGAATGAGAGTTAAGTTTTTAAATATTAAGTATCATAGTTTTCTGATTCACCCCCCACCCCCTCTCAATAATCCAACAATCTCCACATCGGAATGGGTGTTTTGAAAATTGGATAAAATTCCTTGATTTAATCAATTTTGGTTCAAGATGCACAACCAGAGAAATTATCTAACCTTACATGAAAGATATCATAAGTAAAAATAGGTTTAAGTTTTAAAACCTGAACCATGTATTGTAAGCCTGTAAGTGTGAGTAATGTTCAAGTTTTAAAAACCAGACATCATATCATGTAATGTGCAGTGGATATGTTATTAGATTTTTAAAACTCGATTTAAATATCTAAGTGTAGTTTGCAATGTTGTGATAAATTTACACGTTAGATTTTAAAGCCTCTTCTGCATGTAGTAGATGGTAGGATGATGTAAATTGAGTTTTAAAACCTTATTGACATGTGTTTAAATCATAATGAATAATTTTGATGATCAGGTTATAAAACCCGATCAACAAAACAACTTGATAAATGTGTGGGATGATTTCATTCAAATTTTAAATTTTGAATAATATAGGAGTGATTACAGGTCATGTGTAGGGTAGCATGAAATAATGTCCTTTTAATTTTAAACTATGAATGACACACATACAACTACAAAGGGAGGGAGAGACTACTATGTGTCGTAGGCTAAGGATATAAAATGAATAATGTAAACTGAGAGATATTGTCTGAGTTGCTATAAGGAACAACTGCCATGGTGGATCTAAGATATTTCTAACCCTTAAAAGGATGGAACAATTTAAATAAAAACAAGGGTTTGGAAAATAGAGAGAAAACATGAGAGAAAATGACCCAAAAATAGAACCTATGAAGAAAAGAGTGAAAATTATAAAGCATACCTACTTAAAAATGGAAAAAGGAGGCCCAAAGTGCCAAACACAAATCGCGATGGAGGTGGGGGAGAGAAACCAGAGAAAACAGTGTATTGATAATTAAAATGAGATAAAAATAGGTTTAGAAATCCATTAAAAATTACACTAATCAGCATTTGACACCTAAACTTGGGTCAGGTACGAAGTTCAGGTTTTAAAACTTGAACTTCATGTTTTTTTTTTTTATCGGTAAAAGGCTAGAGCCCATAGATTTTATTAATATTAAACTTTCCAAGTTTTACAAGAGACTCCATTCTCTGTGGGCACTAGTAGGAAAGAATGGAGAAGAAAACCTCCAGTCTTGCCTGGGACCCCAGGTCCAGATTATGAATTATAAATATTATGAGGGCATTCCCTCATTTACAGAATAGATGAAGGCATTCCTTCATAAAGTTACAAGAAGTGATACCAATTCTATGAATTACAAGTTTAGTATCCGATATCAAGACCAACTTTGTAGAATCATGAGGTCGGCTAATTACGAATTAAGGCTTTGTCTTTGATTATTTAATTCCAAATCATGTCTTTGGTGTATAATTCCTTTCCCTGCACACACAAAACTAGGGAGACCTTTCTAATGTTTTTGATAGTTTTTAGAAAGAAATGAAATATTTAGCAGTTTGGTAATCCTTGACTCAAAATTAAGAACAACTAATTTAGAGAATCACACCATTTTGGAACATTATTATTAGGATTAATTGACTGAAGTACTACATGATTTAATTGACTAAGATTACTGGAAGACATATATTTGAAACTGATGAAAGGATTCAAATCTGAAACTATATGCACAAGTTCTCTAACTACTGCTTCTATTCTATCATTTTGTATTTCTCCCCCACATTAGTTTTTTTTTAAACATTTCGTACATATCCAATCATAGGGAGGAAAATGAAAGAGTACTAATTCATGATCCATTTAGAGCAAACCTATTTTTAGATTAGCTTCGATCATCTTCAATTTTAAGGTAAATCTAATTATCAATGTATTTATTAATCCATATTGGATTCCTATCTTTGCATTGATTTGAAAACATAAAACCAGTTCTAGATAAACATAAGGTAGCATCCTCATATATGTTTCATTAGTACTCTAATATAAGCATAATATGAGCATCGTGTTTCACTTTATGAGCTTCTTAATTATGACCATAATGAATTCTTAGATTTTAGTGTCAATATTTCACTGTAAATCTATCCACGAATAAATAGACATATTTATGTCTCCATAACAGTATATCTAGTTTATATATTTCTATAAATATGTTAATATTTATAAACAAATTAGTTAGATATTACGTGAGAGAAAGCCTATCCCCTGACTGACTAAGACAATTTCCCATGGAGGCTTTCAAAGGGAGCATCCTAATCTTCAAAAACTTCCTAAGATATCAACTTAATAACTAAGTTTAGATGTGTGAGTTACTTCCTCCAAACAGGGGTAAAGGAAACTCTTAATGCCAAGGAACCCAGTCCTGGACTGAAAGAATAGGCTATTATCATCTGGAATATTAAGGTCACCTGACCCTATACTTAATAAGCTATTACCTCCGCTAAAATCCTAGCTGATAGAAGACTATAGCTAAGGGTTAAATGAGAATTGGGAGACCACAGGAAGCAATCCCCAATCTTCAAGGTATTAATACAGGGCTACTGGATGACTAAGGTATCCCAAACATTCCTGAATTGAGCTATATGTTTGAGATATGATTATGGGTGAGTGTAATTTGAAGATTATAAAAGGGTTACTATAGAAATGTATTTATATCTATATAAATACCAATATAAATATATTTTTATTTATATAAATGTATAAATATAATTATATGAGTATTAATCTATGTTAATATATATCTTACTTTCTGTGTGAATGTGGATTCTGAGCTGCGATAAGGACAATGCTAGGTTACCGGGAGCATAGATTATGCCCGATTACGTAATAAGCCATTTTTCTGTAGGGTTAGATATTGATCTTATGACGGTTATTATTAACAAATTTTACCTCTCAGAATCTTAGAAACTTAATTTATCCCAATGAATTCCTAAACGATATACCATAAGAGCTAAAGAACACATTCAGTGCAGCTAACACTCCCAAAGATAATGTTCTTGATCATCAAACCTTGATACAATCATAGAAAGTTTCAAAACCATACTCAACTTTTATTCATCATTCATGGAGAGAGCATCCATTTCTACATTATAATGTCTTCTTGGAAACGGTATATCAATATTAGTACTAAGTTCAAAATTTGATTCCCAGACTCCTACTTAATCTTCCAAAATGAAGGAATCAATCCTGTCAACTCCTTCTGAGAGTTTTACATGGAGGAAATTATAAAGGAAGTTAAGATTTATTCTCATATTGGGAGCCCAAGATACAAAGAGTTCAAGGTCATTTATTTGTAAAATTGGGAAAGCTGAGACTGGCCTACCACCCACCAATGATAAATCGTAGAAACCTGGTTTGGGTATTGTTAGATCCTCCCTGATATTGGCCATAACTTTATCCATGTCACCCAGGTAGACATTCTTAAACAGTCTTCTACAGAGAAATCCCAAAGGAGTTTTATCTGTTCCATCTTGAAGAGCCGAGGCAATGAAAAGAGCAGGAATGTCTGAATTAACTCTATGCTTATCCAAATTATTGAGGCATTCTCTGCCCAGGATTTTAAGAACTACCCTGACAACTAGATTATGAGAAGAGAGTAACACATTTTTTTATCCTCGTTCCTGATATTTTTGTATCGAAGGCAATTTGAATCCGAGGACCTCTAAGTTTTATAGGCGTTGTCATTTTCTTTGAAGCTAAGAAGCCTACTTGCCTAAATCAAGACCCGTCAGAACTGAATATAAGGAGAGAGGCTAGAGGAGAATGAGGCCTTGTGGAAAGTAATTGACACCGATACATCTTCTCCAGCTTGGCAGGTTAATAGTTAGGGAATGTGATGGGACAGTTAACCGTGTCAATATCTCTGATTTTATTTAAGTAGAAATTTTATACAATCAAAGAGTAATTCATAAATTGTATAACAGCAGATAAATTTGACATTTTCCATTTATATACCCTTATCCGCTAAACCGATGGTTATCTAAATATATGTCCATATATATAAACATACTTTATATATATATATATATATATATATATATATATATATATATACACACAGCATGTTTATGTATCTATGTTTATAATTTAGTGAATATATATAGATAAATATAACTTTTTTATTTAAAAAATAAAGAACCGAAGATTGTTGAAATGTACACCTCAATGCTTCTACACAGGACTTGATTTCCTTTTCCTAGCAATGTCTTACCCTTGCTTTAATTATGTATAAAATCTTATGCCACCCGTATTCCATCTGAATATCTACTAAGTGTTCATTTAACACATTTATATAGACATAAAGAGTTATCTTCTATTTGTTAATCTGTAGTTTTATTTTTATACATTAAAATTGACATGGTATTCCAGATGATAAGGATTTATCTATAAGCAAAGAAAAGTCAACCATATCCATATCTGTAATATAATTAACATACATAGTATATATTCAAAAGCTTATCCTTCATTACAGAGTACATTATCTACTATTTAACAGTACTCCACTATTACATTTGAGAAGTTTACTTAAACTATACCAATACTATATCTTATCCTAATCCTTTGAAATTAGTATGAACAAACTTGTATCATCTATAGCTGATATTTACTAAAACCCTTATAGATTACCGCTACTATTATTTTAGTCCTTGTGGAGTAAGTCACATCTCCATTCACCCTCACCCTTTTTAATTATTATGATGACCACATCTTCATCTCCCGAGTCCTTCATCATTTTAGAGTATTTCTTCACAGATGGGGAAACTATGCAAAAATTCTCTAGTTCCATTTTATCCAACGCTTCTGCGATGTTAAAACCTTCATCCCGCCAGTACTTGAGGAGCCAATCCTTGTCTATTTCTCTTTTCAATAGTTGTTTGAACAGGAAATCCACATTACGCTGCATTTCTGGCCAATGGGAGTCAAAGACCTTCTCATTTTTTATAACAATCATCGGAACCCTTTGAATGTTTGGGATGTCTTTTAGCTTTGCTAATTCCATGCACATCGTTAATTCTAGAAATGGCACAGTTAGCTGGTCATTAATGCTAAATACCATATTCTCCAAACCACTCATAATATCATCATCAAAAATTAACTTTGTGACCTCCATGATGTCTCCTTTCTTGAAGCCTGCAAAGGTATCCAGGGCAATGAAAAGACCCACTATGTTTCCATTAGTCTGGTATGTAAAGGCATTGTCAAAATTCTCATCCCTCGTACCCTTTTCTAACGCTCTTTTGGCAGCATTTGGGATAGGCTTTAGAATCTTGTTCCATCTTTTAGGTTTAATGGTGCCTCTGAATGCCATGTCTCGGTTATCACTAAGCTGATACGTAATAATCCTAGACTCCATCTTTGCTGAGAGCTATTCTTCACTTGTAGAATTATCCTAGCAAGCCCTTGAAAATTCTAATATGACCGGCGCATGTCTTAAATATAGGACTCTGAAATATTCACCCTAAAGTAACCTTGTCATTCTTGGGCCCTTAAGCAATAATTTTTACCTGACTTGAATGAATCCTTTATTGCAGAAGTATAGGCATGTGGGTTTAAATTAGTTAAAAATACTCCTTCCCTTACTTCATGATTAGTAAACTCGTGCCAGACTCGTTAATCAAAATCATAAGGTGAGGTGGATCCATGAAGTACTAATTTAAAATTTATAATAATGGAAACATAACAATTACGGGTAAGATGATAGATATCATGTGAATAAAATTTATCAATTTATACGTGTCTGTGTTTATATTTCTATGTCAGTGTATTTATATCTAAATGATTGTATAAGAACAGAACCTCCAACAGATCTTAAAAGAGAATTAAATTTATACATGAGTCTATATCTTCAAGTATGTGTTTGGATGTGAAAGTACATTTATACGACTGTCCATAAGGATATATAAACATTTATCTCTTATATGTGAGTATGTATAACTTTTATAAAATTATTTATGAATATATGCATTAACGATGCGTAATTATATATGTAAGTATCATTTGTTGCTTGGGATTGTTTTGTCGTTAATCCAAGGCCCTACACATACTAAAGAAAAGGGTTAGTTGTCTATATATAAAGATATGTCCATGCATACGTACCTACATGCATTCCTACCTACGTACATATATACATATTTATGAACATACTTTCATATGTGCATACCTACATACATACATACATATTAATGTACATACGTACATACATACCTACACATCTTTATACCAATATAAATGGGACCTCTCCTAAATATTTAGCGTGGTGTTATGTTGGAGGGATGGTTAAAACAATCTTGGGTGATATCCATAGGAAAGGCTTCAAGACAAAGCTTATTGGGTAACCTTTTTTATTAGAGAGACTTATTATTTAAACTATAATTTATGTTATTATTTATGGCTAAAAACTCTTTTAATATGCTATAGTAAGGTTGCTAAATAATAACTATCTAGCCTTAGGAATTGCTTCAGTCTGAAGATTTTGTACTTTTGATGTAGGCACCTCAGGGGGGATGGTGAAGCCATCTGCACCTAGATTTGCTAATTCATCATCCCTTTTATTGCCTTCCCTATAAATATGATTAATTGTGATTTTGGAAAAGGCCTTGCTACAGTTAATGGCTTCAGAAAGAATCATGTTTAGTCTCCAGTTAGGGGTAGAGTCTGTTCTTAGTGCATTAACTATTATGGCTGAGTCCCCTTCAATTTCTAGATTTTTAATACCTAGATCATTACATATATCTAGTCCTTTTGAAAGTGCTAGTAATTCAGCCTTATTATTAGTCTCATGACCAATAGGAGAAGAAAACACTGCAATTTCTCTACCTTCACTATTATGTACACAACCTCCAATACCTGCAACACCAGGGTTGCCCCAAGATGCTCCATCAAAGTTTAGTTTAAACCAACCATATTGAGGCGGTGTCCATAAACAATCTGCCCTCCTAGACTTTGTTGAATTTTCTCCTGGTCCATAGAAGGGTGGGAGGACTAGGCCTACCCATTTTCCCCTTATTTCCTCATCCCAACAAGACATCTTTTCCTCTTTTTTTTGTTGGTTCCTACTTTTATTATTAGTAAATTCAATTATGCTTGTTTCCATTTTATTAATTAATTGTCCTACTACCAATTTATCATCTCTAAATATTCTTCTATTTCTCTCCTTCCACAATTCCCATATGACAATTGATGGAGCAGTGATCCATAAATTAGCATAAATGCTACCCTTCTTTATTTCCGACTAAGCTTGTAGCATTTCAAGAATGTTAGAGGGGAATACAAATTGCCAGCCCAAGTTACCGCATAGCCACTTCCAGCACTTATTTGAAAATTTAAATGTTAGTAGGATATGGTTGAGGTTTTCCTCATCATTTTCGCATAAAGGACACCTACTTGGTCCTTTATAACCCATTTTCTTAAATATGTCTGCAGTGAGTAACTATTGGTGCATAGCTATCTAGGTGCAAATGCCTGCCTTAGGCAAACAGTATTTGTTCCAACAAAGATTAATAGGTATATTTGTCTTTGGCCTAATTTGTTTGCTTCTAATAGCATTATAGTCATCCTTCAAGTTATATTCTCCATTTTTAGCCCCATCCCATACCAAGGTGTCATTTTTACCATTAAAGACCGTATGTCTCTTATTTAATGCCTCCGAAAGGAGACAAGCTTCATCCCTAGGTAACTTGAGTGCAGATAAGTCCTTCCATTCCCAACCTATGCCTTTAGTCGACTTTTTAATATAATCTTTGACAAAAATGCCCAGAGAGGGTTCTAATATGGCCCTAGACCAGATAAAATGAGGTTTATCCAATGCTTCATACCCTCCCAAAGAGTTTTCCCAAAAGAGAGCTTCTTCCCATGTTCCTAAGTTCCAAGTAAGTTTGCTAGAAATAATGGGGCAACATGTTAATCCCTAAGTTTTGTTGATGATTAGTGACCCACACAGTCATTTACTTAGGCAATTTTAGTTGGTTATCACTGTGGCTGAGCTAAACATTGTAGGTCAAACAATATTGTCGAGCAAGTTTCAGATTTCTGAGTTACATCATGCTGAGCTGAGTAGAATATTAAGTGTCGAGCGTTAGAGATGTGTTGTGCCGAGCATAACAGTTTTTGCATACATGTCAAGATTAATTCAAACTTTGATGTAAATAGTTGAGGCTGACTTGTATGATATCTAAGATGACATTTGTACGCATTTAATATTTTTCTACTGAGTCAATTCACATTTAATTGCTTTATACCATGCATGGCATGAAGCCAATCAGGAAATCAAAATGCATTGGAGGTATAAACAATAGATCTTGATTTTTGATCTAGATCTCGCTACCAAAGCTGAAAAGGTATAATAAGATGGCTTCTAACCCTAAATAAGAGAGAGTGTAAGAACAAGAGATATACAGAGAAGGGTTATTATTCATGAGAGATGAACAGTAAGTTATTTTGAGGAGAAGCCCAGATCAAGCAGAATGACAGAGCAGTGATAAGCAGAGTAAAGACATATCAGATTGAGAGATCACAGAGGTTATTGAAAAGAGAAGATCCATCATCAGCATCTGAGTGCATAACAAAGGATCACTACTTGGAACATTCTAGCAGGTGTATCAAGTTAAATCTCTTGATAGAGTAGTTTTAGCACGCTGTTTCAAATCTCTTAGTCGGGTGCTTACTTTACTGTAAGTTGAAATCCTTTAACAAGGTAGATTATAATGATCTTTAGTTCTTAACAGAATGGAACTTTAACTAGGTAGATTGCATATTGCAATCAAACTTTTGTAGCCCTAACAGGCACACTTTATTTCTGCAGTACTGAAGATCTTGTGGGTATCATCCCCACCCCAATTTTACCTATTTGGGTTTTTGGGTTACCAAAATTCTGTGTTATGAGTTACATATTTGATGTTATGGATGTTATCAGTTGTTAGGTTAATTTCATATATGTATGAATGTGGACCAATCTGCTTTAAGTGGTTAAGTTTTTAACATTTGATTCACCCCCCCCCCCCCCCCCCCTCAGTATCTTGCTTTCCCATTCTTCTACTTCCAACAATTGGTATCAGAGTACAGTTCACCAAAAAAAGCTTTGAATCATCTTGTGAGTACAGATCTTGAGATGGAAGTTTACAAGTTGGGAAAATTCATTGAGAATCAGAAGATTGAGATCTAGCTAGCATTACATCAACTTGAGATAGCAAGACAAGAATTGAAGAAATCTTTGACGGCTGGGAAAGATTTGGCCAAACAAATGAATGATACTCATTACTAGGAAGATAATACTGCAAATCTATTTCAGAATGAAAAATCTTCAGAGAGCGATGCAGCAATTGCATATCTACTAGAAAAGAACAATGCACTGTGTGAAGAAGTTAGAAACCTGAAAAGAGAACAAGAAATGCAGACAGTAAGACTATGAATTATTGGAACAAAAAAAGAAAGCTGAAGATGACAAAACCATGGTAGAAGAAGACAAAAGAGTGATATCTGTCAAACTTGATGAAAGGGCACATGATGTACAAATAATGACAATCAATCAGGTTGACATGGCAAATCAACTACTACTTACAAATCAGGAGATTAGTAGGAAAGATATCGAAATGATAAATCTGAGATCTGAGAACAATCAATTGAAAGATGACTTGAGATCTAAGAAGGAACTTAATGAAAGGTTGAACAAACCCAATGAAGCTTTCACCCATTTTGAGAATCTGATGGAAGCATCAAGAAGGTCAAAAGATTCTTCTGGATTAGGTCACACTGAACCAAAGAGATCTGTTGAGAAAGGAGAATCATCTAAGAATGGTGAAAGGAGGAATGCAAAGACAAAGAACAACAAGCCTGTTTGCCACCACTGTGGAAAACCAAGTCGTACAGAAAACATTTGCCGAAGCAAGAAAGGTAAGTCCAATCCTAAATCTAAGTTCAATGGTTACTATTTTAATTGCAAGAAATTTGGACATAAAGGACATGAATGTTGGGCTAAAGCAAGTGTGTTAGGAATAAGGTGTCTCAACCTTGGATAATTCCTATTCTTATTATTTGTTTTGTAAAATGTGTTTTCTTGCAAATAATGTAATTAAGTGTGAGTGTACATGTCTAGTTGGCATGTTGATGTGTCACTCCACTTGATGTGTCGGCATCTTGAATTGTGTGTAAGGAGATCATGGCTGAAATGGTTATGACAGATTCCTATAACACGTAAGAGCTATTTCTAGGAGATTTCAATGACAGGTGAAGACATGCACGACATGTGGCAACTGATAAATTTGAGTACTTTACACTCTTCCATAATTTTTTAGGGTTCCTATTTTCTTGGAGAATGGTAAAACCCTAATACGGCTATCCTTGGAAGTTGCCCTAAAAAGGAAAGTGCATGATATAAGTGTTTTTTAGGGTTACAGGAAATGATACAAAAAGAGTGTATTGTTGGTATGATCTGGTGCTACTGGATTTGTCTTAGAGTGTCGATTGTCTTTTGAAAGAACTTGCATTGCAAGTGTGTTGTAACCGTTGTGTTGAAGATAATACATTGTGCAGGTTTTGGAGTGCTGGGGTTTTTTACCAAAAGGTTTTCCCCAGAGTAAATCATTGTGTCATTCTCTATTTTCTATATGCATGGTATGTGGCTGCAATATCTTTGTTAAAGTAGTTAACGAATCTGAAATTGTAAGGATTTAAAAGAATTTGCACAATACTTTCCTATAGAGATTAGTGTAGGAAGTTGTTTCCGCACCTGAGTTTCCTTACAAAGTGATGCACCCCCCAAACCAAGATTTAATGGTTATTGTTACAAGTGTCAGAAACATGGTCATAAGGCACAGGACTATATATCCAATGCTAAACAACAATGGACATCAAAGACACAAACAAAAGCATCTAAGAGTGGCAACACTTAAAACTGGGATTATAATACTAGACAGAGTTTCCATTACTATGAAGAATATGGACATGCACCTGAAGACTGCTTAAAGACACATGTCAGAGGGAAATCTAAGAGTTGGATGTATGGAAGCTTGGTCTATTTTAGTTGTTTGAAGACAGGACACACTAAGACAGAGTGTAGGACAAGAGTTCCTACTCCCACTGTTGAAGAAGTAAGAGCACAGATGAACCAGACATGGGTAAGGAAAATAGAGCCGAACAGTAGTGAATCCACTAAAGCCTAGGTCACCCAATCCAATGGATCAGGTGATCACACCATCTCTAACTGAGCAATAGAGGTATGTAAGGAACTGCATTCAAATTTTAAATCTTACATCAGCTCCTAATGTGTAAATATGCCAAAGTCCATATCTGCATATGATAAAATGTACCAGGACATGTCTGTGACAAGTGCCGAGAAGAGTTATATGCACTATAGGTGCCGAGTTGGTTGGCTGAGTAAGTTGTGTGATGGTCGAGTGTGGTAAGTCGAGTGGTATTCAAGGTGTGTTAGTCGACCAATGACAGCTGGCTTGCACTAACCTAACAGGCAAAATATTTAATGCTTACCTACCTTGACCTTTTGAGTCTATATATGGACGAACGGTCTATTATTGACTTTTACCTTGTGATTTTTAACATTTACAGAGTGATCGAAGAAGTTGCGGATTTGATCTTAGCGAAGTTTTTTTTGATAATTTCGTCAGTGTATCGTTGGCAACCCTAAGTTGAACAGTGCGAAGTGTTTGCTTACTGAGGTACTTTGTTCTTCATTTTTGAACCCTAACCTCAAGAGATTATGGCTGCAAGTTCTTCTACACCAGTCAAGGGAATGGAAGAGGATTTGAATCAAATTAAGCTTGTAAGAAGTGATGCATGTGCACCACCAAACTTTCGTGTCGTTCCAAAAAGTGCAATTTTGAGTGATCTAAATGGAGCCCTCTCATCGATCCCGCCAAAGTTACTTATGATTCATGATGTAAGATCTTGTTACATGGTCAAAATTGGCAAAGTGGGCAATAGCGAATTGATAAATTCCTATGACAAACTGTGTGACAATGGAATTTTGAAGGATGAATTCAAACATTTAGCCGACAAAGGGTTAACTCGTGCCCTAAATTTTCTGACAGAATTCAAGGATGAATGGATTAAGATTGTCCTAAGCCAAGTTCATAATATGCATATGTGGCTGGACAATGGACCAGTAAAGATCAAAAAAGATATTATCCAGTGAGTTACTGGGTATCCTATTATCAGCGGTAAACAAACTATGAGAGACCAAAGTAAAGAAGAGATAGTAGCTAACACTAGAGTTGTTTGGAACAACAGAGGCATGACTATATCTACAATTACAGACTTGGAACTTGACTTTGGAGTGAGAGTGAATGCTCACAAATTCTATTAGTCGAGCCGACTAGATAGTGTTCCCTATACAGTAGTGGACCAGGCATGGAAGATAGTCAAAAAGAATCACACCTATGACCTTGTCGAGCTGCAGTTGACACAATTAGCCAAGAACTTACTATCAATCAGGAAAGCCAAAAGCTCATCATGTAAGTTCGGCTCTTTTTTAATATGTATATTCTTCTATGTACAAAATTCATTTCCTACACTAGGAAATATTGTTTGGAAAAAGGATAGACCCATCACTTTACAGATTAGTGAATGTATTCAGAAATTAGGCAGCAATTTCAATGGAATTATGGGAAATTATTTTGTGGAATTCAAAAAGAGAATGAGATTGAGGACAATAATTCCCAATTCACTTGTGGAGAAGCACTATGATGAGATATGTTTCTTAGTGGATACAGACTACACATATATTCAGGCTATGACACCTAGGGTATCATGGCTAGAGCCATTTCCCTATGAAGTTAATATTGATGAAGCATCAGCATCTATCACATCACTCCTAGCAAAGGAAATTGATACTAAAGCTAAAAGATTTGGAAATTTTGATGAATCAAAGGAAAAGATTTTGATGAATCTTAAGGTAGGAACCATGGAAAGGAAAAGGAAAAATATTGTGAAAAATCTGAAAAAGATGGTTGGCTTGTCGAGTGATGAGGAGCTAGAGGATGCACCTCTAGACATATCTACTGGACAAGGAGAAGATGTATCTGAGGAACAAGAAGAAGAAGTCAGTGAACCTGAAGAAGAGGTTACAACTAAGGCAAAAGGGAAGAGGCCAGTAGTAGCTAAGGTAACAAAGCTGAGGAAAGCAAAACCCAGAGTTACCCCTCCCATTACAAATCATCCAAGGACAAGGGCATCTATTGCCACTTCACTAGTAGAACAGACAAAAGTATATACAAAGAAGATTGGAGAAAGTAGATCTAGATCGAGGACTAAATTAGCAACAAGGGTTGTGTCGAGCCTACAAGTTAAGAGACCAAGAAGGAAATTGGATTTGGGTCCAGAAAGTGATGAGGACATGACAGGAACTGATGAACCTAGCCACATACCAATAGCACCACTCAAGAAACCCACAAATATTGATGAGGTATGTGAGAATTTGAGAAATTTTGCAGGGTTATCTGGTTTCAAGTTTATGAAGTATGAGAAATTGAAGGTAGGAGACAAACATAAGGTCCAGGAAGCTCTCCTAGACATGATGTGTAAATTCAAATTAACCCCTACAGCAATAGGAGACAATGTGTCGAGTGAGTTGTATGAATTTCTATCTGGCAAGTGGGAATTTGGACCACAACTGAGAGACAAATTAGGGAAGGCACATTAGGTCAGGTGATTCCTGAGCTAACCAAGATGCAGAGAGAAAAATTTGTTGAAGAGTATAAGCACAAATTTCTACCTAAACAGAGAGGTTATGCTATCTTGAAGAATGATATTGAAGGCATAGTACAATAGAGTACTAGAATTTGGAAGGAAGTTTTTGGACTAATTGTTCCAAAAGAAATGAGAACTGATGAAGGTACATCTGAGCCAAAGGATAAGGAAACTGAATCCACCCCTGTACCATAGATTTCTACAGTGCACATTTCAACTGAGTCTGAGAAGACTAAGACAAATGCACAAAATCAATCTGAGACAGTTAACACTGTTGATCTAACTATTGACAGTCTGAGTGATATGACAATTGATGACTCTAGTAATCTGGATGCCGAGGGTCAAGATGAGCCAAAGGAATCAACTGTTGATTCACCTATCAAGGCAACTGAGGCTGAAGAAGGGATGAGTATAGAAGAAGAAGAAAGAACTCAAGAAGAACCTAAGGATAAGGATGCTTGAGAAGAAGCAGCAAAGGAGAAAACAATTGAACAAGGGTAATTGTACAACATTCACCTATATTAGAGGTTGTAAAGTTAGTACTAGATAGTAGTGAGGAGATAACAGACACTAACATTGAGCATAAAGAACAAGAGGAAATGCAAGTGTTGGTTAATCTACCACACTCTACATCATCAACTCCCACTGGAACTAAGACAGGAAGTATGCCTAATCAGCAGGCAATTTTGACTGAACTTAAAGATACAATGGTGTCAACTACTGATTCTGGAAAAGGTATTGTAGAAACTAAGCCGAGCAGTAGTTCACCTGAATTCAAGAGAAGGAAAGTTATGAGGAAGAAGTCTCTGATTCTAGATGTCACATTAGATGAAGTTATTGTGATTCCACCATGGGATCCCAATGTTTTGTCTTATGAACAGATTGAGACTCTTCAGGAGTTACTTAAGAGGAAGAAAAGACAGGAGGAACTAAAAAGGGAGCAAAAGCAAAAGCAAGTGCTACATGACATAAAAGACATATTTGTCAAGGCTTTTGACATGGAGGATGAGAATCCTCAAGACCC
This sequence comes from Thuja plicata, assembly GCA_018584345.1. Classification (NCBI taxonomy): domain Eukaryota; kingdom Viridiplantae; phylum Streptophyta; class Pinopsida; order Cupressales; family Cupressaceae; genus Thuja; species Thuja plicata. Next base: position 390,007 of record MU223945.1, read on the forward strand.
TATTCTTGAATAGTTAGTTCACATTGTGCAAAAGGTAAATGATGACAATATTGAAGCCAATGAGAAACTGTTGCAATGGTCTGAGAGGAAATTCGAGAACAAGGTACTTGCCAAAATCTCAAGAGAGATTGCAGTTAAACAGGTCAAACTTTCTTCTCAGATAGAAACTTTAGGAGTTGCAACAAATGTCTATTCATTGTATAAGATGTTATCTGATGTTGAATTCTTCACAAAGGATAGTCAACAGGCTCTAGAGAAATTGCAACTAGACCTAAATTCAACTGGTAGTTCACTGAGTATGGATGCTAGTACTAGCTCCTTACATTTTAACAGGTCGACTTATGCACAAAGGAGGATAGCCGAGCTCATGGCTGAAGATGGTCGAATTAGGACCAAGTTGATTACTATTTAGACAAGTCTGATACCTCATTTGGAGGTCATTCAGAAAGAAATTTTATCTACAAATGAATTGATTAAGAGAGATTCTCATCTCTCAACTGCATAAAGCTTAGTAAGTTTAGCTGTCGAGCTAGAAGTGAAAATAGAGGTTATGAAGTTTGTCAAGGACAGTTGGGACTCTGCATTTGAGTCTACCTTACAACTTCATAAATATTTTCTGGACAAGTATAACTTGACCCCACCAACTATCGGTGACAAAAACAAGGGGGAAACTGATAGGACTAACAAGGATACAGCATAAAGGAGATCAGTACAGGTATCCATGTGTTAAAAAAAAAATTGAAGGCATGTATACTACATAAATTTTTGTATATAGTATGATGTACATTCCTAGGGGGAGTATAGTATGTACTTAGGCAATATTTTGGATGGAATGAATTGTAATGATAAGTGTGTTTTTCCCACTAATATCAAAGGGGGAGATTGTTAATCCCTAAGTTCTATTGATGATTAGTGACCCACACTTAGTCATTTACTTAGGCAATTTTATTTGGTTATCACTGTGGCCAAGCTAAACATTGCAGGTCGAACAACATTGCCGAGCAAGTTTCAGATTGTCGAGTTACACCATGTCGAGCTGAGTAGAATATTAAGTGTCAAGCGTCAGAGATGTGTTGTGCTGAGCACAATAGTTTTTGCATACATGTAAGGATTAATTCAAACTTTGATGTAAATAGTTGAGGCCGACTTGTATGAGATCTAAGCTGATATTTGTACACATTTAATATTTGTCTACTGAATTAATTTACATTTAATTGCTTTATACCATGCATGGCATGAAGCCAATCGGGAATTCAGAATGCATTGGAGGTATAAACAATAGATCTTGATCGTTGATCTAGATCTCGCTACCAGAGCTGAAAAGGTATAATAAGATGGCTTCTAACCCTAAATAAGAGTGTGTAAGATCAAGAGATATATAGAGAAGGGTTATTATTCATGAGAGATGAACAGTAAGTTATTTTGAGGAGAATCCCAGATCAAGCAGAATGACAGAGCAGTGATAAGTAGAGTAAAGACATATCAAATTGAGAGATCATGGAGGTTATTAAAAAGAGAAGATCCGTCATCAGCATCTGAGTGCATAACAAAGGATCACTACTTGGAACATTCTAACAGGTGTATCAGGTTAAATCTCTTGATAGAGTGGTTTTAGTAGGCCGTTTCAAATCTCTTAGCCGAGTGCTTACTTTACTGTAAGTTGAAATCCTTTAACAAGGTAGATTGTAATGATTTTTAGTTCTTAACAGAACAGACCTTTAACCAGGTAGATTGCGTATTGCAATCAAACTTTTTTAGCCCTAACAGGCACACTTTATTACTGCAGTAGTGAAGATCTTGTGGGTATCATCCCCACCCCATTTTTACCTATTTGGGTTTCTGGGTTACCAAAATTTTGTGTTATGAGTTACATATTTGATGTTATGGATGTTATCTGATGTTAGGTTAATTTCATATATGTATGAATGTGGACCAATCTTCTTTAAGTGGTTAAGTTTTTAAGATCTGATTCACCCCCCCTCCCCCCCTCTCAGTATCTTTCTTTCCCATTCTTGTACTTCCAACACGACATTCTAGCATGAAGTTCCAAATACGGGAGCCTCTTGGCGGGTTTTTTTTCCCTAAAGATGTTTTCCAAGTTTTTATCAGTTAAATATTTTGATATTAAAATTTGTGCCCACTTGGCCTGTGGATTCTGATAAAGATGCCATACTAATTTAGCCCCTAATGCCTTCCATTGATCTCCAATGTTTTTAATTCCCACTCCCCCTTCATCCTTTGGACAGCAAACTTTGTCCCAGGCAATCAAAGGATATTTCTTTACATCACTTGAACCTTGCCAAAATAAATTTCTTAGGTGTTTATTTAATTTTGTTTTTTTGTTAACAAGAAGGTTAATACATGCTAACTGATAAATTGGCATTGAAGATAAAAAAGATTTAACCATTGTGGCTCTACCCGTTGAGGAGAGCCATTTACCTTTCCAGGAGTTCATTTTATTTTTAATTTTTTCTATTGTAGGATTCCAGAGAGAAGCAGTTCTTGTTCCCTTATCTAAAGGTAATCCAAGGTATTTACATGGGAGGCTTCCTAATTTAAAGTTCAGAATTCTACAGATCTATTTTGATGTTTTAATATTTGTGTTAAAGAAAAATACTTCAGATTTATCTTCATTGATTTCTTGCCCTGAGGCAGCAGTATAAGATTCTAGGATAGACTTGAAATTTTTGCCTTCATTTTCTTCATTGGTACCATAAAGCATGGTATCATCAATTAATTTTTGATGGGTAGTTGGTTCCAGATTACTAGATATTGTTATGCCTTTGAGAGAACCTTCCATTTGTTGTGTATGAATAGCTCTCCCCAAGGCTTCAACCATAATGGGGAAGAGGTAGGGAGACATTGGGTCCCCTTGTCAGATTCCTCTTGAAATCTCAAAGAATCCTTCCGGAGTTCCATTTAACATAACATAAATCATAGGTGTAGATATGCATTCATATATAAGGTTAATCCAACTTTTTGCAAATCCAAAATCTTCTAAATAGTTGCAAAGAAATCTCCAGTCTACTTTATCATATGCTTTTCTAATGTCTAATTTTATTAACATACTAGGAGACTTTTTGTTTTGAACCGAATGAATAGCTTCTTGGGCTATAATAACTCCATCATAAATTGATCAGCCAGGAACAAAGCCAGTTTGTTCCTCACTAATCAAGAGGGGTAGGAGTTTTTGGAGCCTAATTGTTAAAGTTTTGGATAGTAGGTTGTATAAGGTATTGCAAAGTGCAATAGGTCTATAATCATTCAGATTTTTAGGTTTGTATTTTTTGGAATAAGGGTTAAAAAGGTATTATTGACTTCTTTCAGGATTTTACCTGAATTTCTAACTCCTTCCAGCGCCTTTGTAACCTCCATTCCTATGAAATCCCAATATTTTTGATAAAAGGCTGTTGGAAATCCATCCAGCCCTAGTGATTTATCAGGGTTCATATGCATTAAGGCATCCTTTACTTCATTGATAGTAAATTTTTCCAATAAGACTTTGTTATGTTGGGGTGTTACTATTTTTAGAATATGCTTAAGCATCTTACATTGTTCACATATATTAGAGGATCCGATATTATTCAATATATCTTTGAAGTATTTAATTGTTTCATCCACTATATCCGAAGGTTGTTGGAGTTCCTTCCCATCACATGTCTTTATAGTTGTAATTCTATTGGTTACTCTCCTCTATTTGGTACTGTTGTGAAAGAATTTAGTGTTTCTATCTCCTGCTTCTAACCATGATTCCCTAGATTTGTGTCACCAAAAAATCTCTTCTTTAGACAATATATCTTCATATTTTGATAGGAGGTTCTTCTCTTCTAGGTATAATGCCTCATCCATTCCTAATCTAATAACCTGTGAGTTTACCTCCTTCAATTTTTCCTCTAAATCTAATTTATTTTGAAATATATTACCAAATTTCTCCGAATTCCATTCTAGCAATTTTCTTTTGATAATTTTAAGTTTGCTAGAAACTATATACATTTTTTAACCTAAAACCTGAGCTTCCTCCCACCTCTGTTTGATGAGATTGAGGATGTTCTCATCTTGGAGCCACATTTGTTCCAACTTAAAAGGACAATTCTTTGGCCTAGAGTCGGTAACAATTTGTAATTGAACAGGGTAATGATCTGAAATGAAAATAGGAAGTATTTATGCATTAAAGGTTGCTTTAACCTCCATTGGACTCCCATGGATATAGAATCTGTCAAGATTTTATGCAATGTTGGAAAAAAAATTCCTTCTATTATTCCATGTATAGGCATTATCCTCCGTATGTATTTCTAGTAGAGAGTTTCTAGAGACCCAGTCATTAAGATTATTAGAAGCCTATGGTAGTTTAGTACTACCCCCTCTCTTCTTAGAAAGCTTAGTGATAGTATTAAAATCCCCACCAATCAAGCAAATTTGATTAGGGTAAGACCCAAGGAAGGTTTCAGTCTCCGTCCAGACTTGGAGTTTATCTTTTGTTTGTGAAGGGCCATACACATTAATAAGATTGAAAACAAGGTTATTTCTAAAATTTCTTACCTCAATTTTGGTTTTTTTCTATGATATTGAAGGAGATTGATCTGGGATCCCAAATAATGGCTAATCCCCTAGATGCTCCTATAGCCTGTGAATCTTCTAGGTTTCTAAATCCAAGTTTCTTTTTAAAAGTTAGTGCTTCCTCCCTACACATTTTAGTTTCATGTATTAATAATAAATCTACCTTGGTACTATTAATGCAGTGTTGGAGAATTCATTGCTTGTTAGGGGCATTTAGACCCCTAACATTCCAAGATAGGACAATAATGTCTCCTTGGGAAGGCACTGCCCCTTCCCAGCATATAAGAGAGTCGTAATTTTGACCTGACCTAAAGCTTCTCCATCTCTGTTTCTAAGTTCACCTTTATATTTTCTATCCCTCTTCTTTAGGATTCAGCCACAATCAAGAGAATCTTTACCTTTCTGTGTAAAGGCTATACCATAGGAATCTAGGTCCCTAGCATCTAAGTTATCTAATTCTACCAAAAGATTAGCAGTAGCCTCAGGATCATCTAAAGTTTGCATTTCCTCGAGGCCCTTAATAAGGAGTGACCTTTGTAGTAATATTTCTTCTTTATCACATATTTCATCCATCAATATATCAATGAGTTCATCTAGGAGGGTGTCTGCAACAAAATCGGTGATAATTTTTACTTCTTTGTCTATTTGTGCAGAAGCTTCAGATATAGTCCCTGATTCTTCAAGGGGTACCCGATCATTCTTCTTCGAACCATTCAATAAACCTTCTGATGAGAGCCTAAAATCTGGGATCTCATCAGAATCCTTGGTTACCTTATCAGAATGAACCTTCTTAATAGACTCCTGAACCTAAGGGGAACCCATATTAGCTCCCTCAGAATAAGACACCTGACAGTTTTTAGAATTGGAAGGGCAGACATAACCAATACTATTAGACCCCCCCGCAATCAGATTATTGGTATTTCCTAAGAGGTTTGCATTAGTTTGATTATTGACAGGTCAGAGAAGAGACCCTTATCCCCTGTGGTTCTAGACTCAAATAATTATCTACTTTATTATCTTCTTGGATACCTTCCTTTATGCAAATCCTTTCTCCTGAATACTGATTCTGATTGTTGATATAATTTATATCATTTCCCAGCTTGTTATTATGCATAAGTGAATTATCTAAGGAGTCTAAGGTGTTCAAATTATTTCTATCTTCCCCTGAAAAGTCAATTTTTTTAAGATACAGAATTATGAGAGATTTTAAGTGACAAATCTTCAAATCCAATTTCTAGATTCAAATTTAATTGTGAACCTAGGAGGAGAGGTTGCGCAGCCAATTCTGAATTTAAGGAGATCTTATGAGATATACCAGAGGTATGTCTTGAGGGGGATTGGCCAGTACCTATATTTCTATAAGCATCTAAGCCATTGGTATATGCTCCACAACGGGGGTAAGTGGTGAGAAGAATTACCAACCATATCATTTAGACCACCTGTGCTATTAACAGTGGTGGGTGCAATCTTGGTAGGGTCAAGCAGTTGAGAATTGTTTTGACCCAAGGGAAGTGATGAAGTGATCATGAAGCCCCCTTTATCCTTAAGAAAGGACACATTTTTCATATAGGGTTCTATATGGTCTCCTAATCCTGACGGATAACCGGGGTAATTCCCTAGCAATGGATCAACTGTTCCAGGTAACTTACCTAGGTCGTTAAGATTTTTATGCAAAATGATTGGATTTATTCTGTGAGTTAAAAATTTACCTTTAATATCTATAGGTTTAAGATTTTTAGTTGATATATTCATCCTTACAATGATCACTTTTTCAAAGTATATGAGATCTTTATCCACAAAACCTACAAATTTCCCATAAATGTTTCTGATTTTCCTTAACAATTCATCATTTAAGAATTCTACTGGCATGTTTTTTAATAGAACAAACCTTTCTACTGGGAAATCCGTTAATTTAACAGGATCAAAAAGCGGAGACCAATCAAGCACTGAAAATTCTATACCTTTATATCTAGGGCATCCTACCCTGAGAAGCTTTTCTTTAAGAGCAATATCATTACAAGCCATGAAGATAAAGTTTTCGGGCAGAAGGACTGTACTAACCTTATTCTTTAGCTTTTTTCCAGCCATGGTGCAATTTTGTCTGTCGAACATCCCACTCCTTTCCACCTACAAAACACCCCAAAGGAAGCACACATTTCTTGTGTTTTTCCATCAAACCATCAATAATTTCTAAAGAGAGAGCTTCCACATTAGGTGCTGATTTGGCATGTAATTCAATTCTATGGTGTGGGGGGTGTAGATTTCCATATTGGATAACCCTTTGTTCATAGCATTCCTTGTTGGTTCCCCAATGAATTTTATGCCAAACAGAGGGGAATAAGGTATAAATGGAGAGGGTTTAGGTTTGCTAGACTTATGTATTTTTTCTAAAATGTGGGGGGAATTAGAATTTATTACCCTAAGAGTGACGTCCTTCACGATGTAATCATCGGGTTGTTTATGAGGAGGGGAATACAAAGGAGTGCCCAGATTTTGGTCCAAATTCATAGAGCAAAGCTTGTGAAACCTATTATTAATGGGTAATATGAAAGAGGGTTTGCGAGGTGGGAATACGCATCGAGCCAATTTAGAGCCAAAGTGACGAGCCCTCTTGGCATTTTGTAGGTAAGCAGGAATCCATCAAACCAATTTTTCCTTAATGCAACTCTCCCGAGGTGAGGCCCTAGGAGAAGCCCTAGGGGAAGAGAGCACCAATCTCAGATTAGCACCCAGAGATTCGAAAGGAAAGGTAGTGACGGCCATGGATACCGCCTCAGCAGAGGGAAAGACCTTCGCCACAGCATATTTAGTGCATGTTTTAAAACCCAAACAAAGCAAGGTGCAATTAAAAATACATGCACTCGCACAGAATCCCTTCACTCCTGTATCTGGAGTAAAATTTCTAACTCCCAAAATATAGATCTCTGCCAAATATGAAAAAAAATGAAAGAGATGGGATTGAAGGGACTATTCGAGGGATCAAACTACATGCAAAGACACTTGAAGATTGTCTTAATACGCATTCTTAGAGGATGTAGGCTATGAAACAAAAAAATTATTCTTAGGGGTTATCCCATGATTTGAGTGAGATAAAATCAAGGATAACACTATAAAAGTGTGGCACTGTATTCATTGTAATTCATCTTGCAATTATATAATATTTTCTTCTTGTGAAATTCAGCAATTCTTTTCTTGTTTCTCTCTTTGTGGGAGGTGTTTTGTTTTACTGTTTGATCCTAGATGTGATTGTGTTGTGAATTTCAACATGGTATTAGATCTCCATAACTTCAACAATTATAACCATAGGTCTATAAGAAGCCATGCCAAAATATTTTAAGAAAATCTTTGGCTAATTAAATATCAAAAATTCACCAAAAGCCAAAAATATAAAAAAGCATCAAATGTGAATCTTTTTGGTTGATGAGGATTTCCATTGACCATGGATGCTCCTGCATCAGACACCCATGATAAAATGAAAATATTTCATCAATTAAACTCAAAAACATTTGTAGACCATGTGCATGTCTTGGATCCATCTCTCCACTTTTTCCACCGGAATTCTCATGTTCATCACTTTCTATAATCTCACAACATTGCCCCCTTTCATATGTCCTCCACTTCTACACTTCATAAAATTCAAAGTATGAAATTTGATCTCTCGCCAATATACTTTATCTTGAAATTAGAATAAACAACTGGATTTGTATCTTCTCCTTCAACAAAACAGATGTCTTTCGTTACCTCTTTTTTTCCATATTACCTTTTTCCTCTCCTTCTACCTTGTGTCCTTCATGAAAATTCATTGTTTTAATGCATTCTAAAAGACATCATTATTGTAATCCAGATTCCTTCAATCAAAATAGTGATATTAAAATAATCAAGAGACTCAATTTCCTCATTTCCTAACAAGGAATCAAAATCATTAATCAAGGATCTTTAACCTGTTTAGTTCTCAAGAAAAGATTCATTAAAAAAAACTTCATTTACCTCCACATCATGCTCCTAAAATTTATTTGCATCAAATTTATTTGTTATTGTAATTGTTTTCTCTATCTCTTCACTTTCTTTCTCATCAAAGAAGCTAGTTTCTATTGCAACCTTTGTCCCACTTGAAATCAACACTTCTCATTCTCTGTCAACTACTTCACTATGCATAACCAAATCATCTTTGTCAACTTCTTGGTTAGTTTTAGAAAGATAAACATGTTCTTCCTTCATACCATCTATGTCATCTACTAAACAAACCCTTGTACTACTAAATACCTTTTCCATTAGTATTTTCAATAGCTTCATCTTATGTTTCACTATGTCCTTCACCAGTGAGTATGTATTAGCATGCCCATCATGCATTGCTCTCATGTCAAAGTTTCAAGGCCTCCCTATAAAATCATGAAGAACATTCCTAGGCATTATCTCATCATAAAAATTTCATATATTAAATTTTACCAAGCTTTATTCATTGACCAAAACTTTCTTGTCATCTTCTAGCAAATCTATCATATTTAGATACTATTATTTTCTCCTCTCTAGCTACAATTTACTCGGGTCATCTCTTTAAAAAAAATGATTATTTTTACTTCCACCATCTATGATAACATTACATATCTTATCTTAACACTTGTGTCTTGTTCTAAACAAGTTCTTACTTTGAACGGTTTGATTCAAAAAGACTCTCCTAGTGACTAGCACTTCTCCATTTTCAACATCCTCTAATTGTGAAGATTTTGCTTCCTCATTAACATTTGCAAGTCTTAATTTTCCTTCATTTATTCTTTATATGTTTCCATGTTTTGGACATTCACATGATTTTTTTCCTTCTCCACCTTCCAAACAAATTACAATGTAATTTCCTCTTCCTCTTGAATCTTGTTCATATTGGTATGAATGATCATTTCTTTGATTTTTATTTCTGCCATGGTCTTCATTTTTCTTTTTTTTAAATTTGAATCTTCATCTTGATTTTCATATGATCTTCCCTCTATCTTTTCGTCTTGGCCTCTTCCTCGCTACTTGTTCTCAAATCTCTTATTTAATCTTTTTTTAATCTTCAAGGCAAATCGATATGCATCTTCCATAGTATAAACTCTTACAAAGAAATATATTCTTTTATGTTTAGCCTTAAACCATTTATATATCTTGCAACTTTATCCTTAGTAGCTTCAGCATGTCCTATTCTAATCAGGATCCTATGGAACTCTTGTGTATGCTCCTCCACATTTTTGGTTCCTTGTTTTAAACTTTGCATTTCTTCAGTAGATCTAATTCTTAATCTAGTGGCATAAATTTTCATTTCATCTTCTCCATCATTCTATCCCACTTGGAAATGTTCTCCTTGCCTCTCCTTCCTCTTTCCAATTGAACCTCTCTCCACCCAATTGAAGCATGTCCCTTCAATCTAGTTTTTGTAAATATCACTCTATTAGGGTCTTCAGACTCTTCATATTCAAAATATTCATCATCTCACTTATCCAATCAGTAAGTTCTTGAGGATTTAGGTTTTCACTGAATATAAGCACTTCAATCTTGGCTCTTTTCCCTATCTTTGAGAGTGCAATTAATAAAGGATCATTAACAATTTTTATTGTAGAATTACCTTTGTCGCTTGATAGGCTAGCAAACTTTGAGGGTTCTTCTTCACTTTTGGGTTGTCTTCTCTATGCAAAACCCCTTTGTATTTCTTCTTGCAAAGTTTCAACCTACCTTCTCAAGGCTTTGAAATCATCACCATAGACAACATCTATAGGATTTCTACCTTCACTTCTAGCTCCACCTCTACCCAAACCACATGGGGCTCCTCTTGCATACATTTTTCTTAATACCCACAAGCTTCATCCTTGTGCAAACTACCCCCTTCTAGTGAATTTGCCTGCACACTTATAATCTTCTAGCTTGGATACCACTAATGTAAGGGGGTTGTCCTCCACCTCAAAAAAACCTTAAACACACTTAAAATACTTTTGCAAATCTGATTTGAAATTAGAAAACAAAGATATATGGATATCAAATTGATACAACAAATTAGAGAAATCGTTATTGAAATTTGAAACAAGTTTACAAAACAATGAGCCAAATCTATTGGCATCTCAGCTCCACATTACAATATGATATAATTTTGATATAGACCAACAACAATCATGAATTATAGCAATAATGGCCTCTCCAATCACCTTATTCCTCCTATTTTATCCCCAAAACTACACTTGCAACAATCAATAGTGAATGTGGGGACCCGAAATGGTATGCCCAAATCATATCCTCTAATTTTCATTTGAATTTCATTTTAAAAGCTTCATTAAGAGTTCTTACAACATGCTAAAAATAGTAGTCAATGTAAGACCACTTGGACTCCCTCTTGGATCTCAAACTCAAAAACCCAAAAATGCTCTTTTGGATGCCCACTTTTGTAGGAGATGATTTTTCATATAATGAAACCCTCAAGAATTTTAATTTGAATTATATTTTGGCTCCATTTGAGGTTAAAGTAGGGTCCATGAGCTCCCAAAACCCACCTTGTCAATTTTTGAATTTTACCAATGTGAAATATGACTAATTTACACCAAATTGCAACCAAAGCTTCATAAGAAGTCAAGCCAAAATATTTTAATAAAATATTTGGCTTATTAAATGCCAAAATTTACCAAAAGCCAAAAATACAAAAAAAAAAAACATCAATGTAAATCTTTTTTAGTTGACGAGGATTGGCATTGACAGTGGATGCTCTTGCATCATTGCTTCTCTCAGATAATGGTGAAAAGATTAATAATTAAGTTGATTAATGATGTTATAAAATAATCTCTAATCCTTAAAAGAGTGATCCTTATTTTTTTTTTAAATACTCTAACTAATTTTATTTTTTTTATCAGTAAAAGGTCGTAGCCAAAAAATGTATTAATATATAAATTGAAAATTACACAGTCTCCATTTGCTGCGGGCACTGGTAGGAAAGAATGGAGAAGAAAACCTCTAGTCTATCCCGGGACCAAGGTCCAGATCATTATATTTACATTTACTTATGAAGGCATTCCCTCATTTACAAAATAGATCTATCCAATTTCATTTTGTAGACATATATGTGTACATTCTGTTACCATCTACAATTTACATCCTTCGTTATCTAGATGGTTTATTGAAGCCTTTGTCCTGATCAAGCCCTTTTGATATAAAGGATCTTCATTTTCTCTGCTTGCACCAGTTATGACCTTTGAATCATGTCTTTACCATTCCATATTTTAAGTTATCCTTATAGACAACTGCTTTATCCATATATGTTCCTACATATTATATCTATAGACAAAATACTGACATATCTCATATGTTAGCCTTCATAAATTTCCTTAACCCTTTTTACAAGACTCTATTACTTCTAACGAATAAGGTTAGTCCAAATTCATAAGTTCATTCCACATACCAGTGTTGCATTCTATTATTCCTCATATTCATAAAAAACAAAAACATATATTTATCCTTTGATACATACCACATTTCTACGAACATCACTTCACTGCTTATGATTCCCATTGAGGTCTGTGTATTTATGGATATACCCAATTTGTGTGTGTGTGTGTGTGTGTGTGTGTGTGTGTGTGTGTGTGTGTGTGTGTGTGTGTGTGTGTGTGTGTGTGTCTGTGTGTGTGTGTGTGCCCACATATACACAGANCAGTTTGTGTGTGTGTGTGTGTGTGTGTGTGTGTGTGTGTGTGTGTGTGTGTGTGTGTGTGTGTGTGTGTGTGTGTGTCTGTGTGTGTGTGTGTGCCCACATATACACAGAACAGTATTGATCTATACTATCCCAAGGAAATGTTAAGAAGTAAATATATTCCCTCTATTTTTATCTATGTATAAAATAATTTATGTGTGCTTTTCAAAAATCATATAGCAAAACAGATAATCATATCATACATCATTGTTAATTTCTCATAAATCTACATTCTTTCCTAAGTTTTTTTAAATATACTACCCTGTATGTTTGCTTCTATTTTCAAAATTTTACTTATCATATTCATAATCTACTTAATTGCCTTTCTAGCATATCCCTGAGTATTCATAAACTACTTACTACCCTTAAGTGCTTCTTTATTCATAATTGATTTTCTCTCTACACAGTCCTACTCTATAATTTGTAAAGGAAAATTACGGTTTTACACATTTCTAAACTCTAACTCAGACCACCAGGAAATATTAATCTATAATTTATCCAAAAAGAATTTAACACGTCAGACCTTCTACATATTATTTATGCACTTGTTTTTTAACCTCATCTCTATTTTTTACATCCTTGTTAATACATTTCAGTATGGAAAAGTACTCATAAATCCAAACAGTCACTGTTCAATACTTTATCAACCCAGGATGATGTCATTATATCATGGAAATTCATACTTTCTTCCTTTATATACACATTTCATATATTTAATCTTTCACTGTGCATGCCTACTATTATGCTTCATGCTAGTGTATATATACATAAATAAAGGTATATATATATATATTCATATATATACATATATACATTTATATCTTTATTTATACATATATATATTCCTATATGTGAATTCTTCTACTAATTAAAGCAATCTCCTTATCTGTATTCATAACCTATACTGTATAAAAGTCATAATGAAACTAATACAACTAAGACAAAGGTTTCCTGGTAATATCTAACCTAAAGTCCATCCATACTGATATGTTTAGACTTCAAGATTAGAGATTACCATGATTCCTCTGTCTAAATCTTCCTTTATCTTTGCTACCATATTTTGATTCCTCGTAAATCGTTCTTTACTTATAGTCTCCATAGCTTTTATGATTCAGTACTTTGATGCCAAGTGTTATATTCCCCCTCCATTTGTCCTATCTATATTTCTGTGGTTACTGAACAGAGAATAAAATTTTGTGTTGTCAGAGTAGTTTCTACCTCTATTTTAAATCTACACAAATCTACTGCATATATATTCTTGAGGCTCTCTTCTATTTATCATACCTACTATGTCCTTATTGGTTATTAGTACAAAGTTTAATTATATTATATTTTATTTCTTCCCTCGTCTATTTTCCTCATTTGTATTATTAATAATTTATATCCCATCTTTGGATTAGTTTTATGCTTGTCTATAAGTAAAAAAGGTATCAATGCCCTCAACATATTTCCAGATTCACAAGAATATATCAGTGAATGTACCAATGTTTACCAAAATACACACACACACACACACACACACACACACACACATATAAATATATATAAACATAAGTTCAACCATATACATATATATATTCACCTTTATAAATGTGTATATGTCAACTTTTATATATATACATGGATTCTTACTGTAGACACCCTAAAATGGACAAGCTTGCAACTTTACATTAAAACCCTAATTTTCATCTATTAATTAATGGTTTTTTAATCATTAATTAATCATCTATTTTCTTCTAAATTCATCTTTCTCAAATCATCTAATCCAATTCTCAACATTAATTAAATAATTAATTTTATTTAATTAATTAACATTTAAATGATTATTTACCAATATTTAATCAATTAAATTCAATTTCCTATAGTTTAAATCCAATTATTTAAACTTACTAATTTATTCTTCCAATTAAATTAATTTCAATTAAATTAATTTAATTTCATCAAATAAAGCAA
>MU223947.1:0-12739 GCA_018584345.1 Thuja plicata
TGTTGTTTTTTGAGTCAAACTCATTAACCCGTGATTCATGAGTAGTGGTTCACATGAACCCATCTCTCATGAGAATGAATGGAACACTTAGCACTCATTGGCTCTGGGTGATGCTCACAGAGGTGAAACACCGGGACTTCCCGAGAGGTCACCCATCCCAGTACGACTCCAACTCAAGGGAACTTAACTACAGAGTTTCCTCCATGGTTAAACCCACTCTGCTTGCATCCTCATTTGCAAAACCTTCACCAAGTGTTGTGCCTTATGAACCATCCATTAGAAAGCCCCTTAAGCTCATCATATGACACCTACTAGTGGTCAGGTAAGTTTTAAATATACATGTAGGTTTAAGAATACATGTGTATACTTGTAATTTACATAATATATTACTATGAACATGTATATATATTATGAATTGTTGTACTAAATTTGTAGGAGTCAGTTGTTGCTTCACAGCCAGAGGATGCTCGTGACACTCGGGCAGAGAACATTACCTCTAGTGTTGGCTCAAACCATCTTCATAGGATAGATTCAGAAGATGTGACACCTACTAGTGGTCATGTAGTTTTTCAATATATGTAAGTTTAAACATGCATTTATAATGTTTCAAGTATTTTACATTAATATTATTATATATACATGCATTTATATTCATAGGGATCAGTTGTTGCTTCACAGCTAGAGGATGGTCATGGCAGTCGGTCAAAGGATTGCTCTGTTTGCATGCGCCTATATGACTCCCTATTTTAGGACATTTTGCACAGATATTTGATTTGAGACTCATTATATATGTCATTATTATATGTTTGATATTTTTAGTTTATGATTCGGGACATATATTTATTAGTTGATTAGCTGATTTGATTAGATGTTATGATTTGATTAGATGAGTTCATTTGATTAGATGGTTTTATTGGATTTGATATTTTTAGTTTATGATTCGAGACATAAATTTATTAGCTAATTTGATTATATGGTTTCATTTGATTAGATGTTATGATTTGATTAGATGAGTTCATTGGATTGGATGGTTTCATTTGATTAGATGAGTTCATTGGATTAGATGGTTTCATTTGATTAGGTGATATGATTTGATTAGATGGTTTAATTTGATTAGATGTTATGATTTAATTAGATGATTTGATTAGATGGTTTCATTGGATTAGATGGTTTCATTTGATCAGATGATATGATTTGATTAGATGATTTGGTTAAACAATAAGTATTCTAACTCATTCTAGAACTAACACATGTCATAAGTAATATAACTAATTTCATTATGTTTTAGTGTTCAACTAATGTCTTAAGGGGATCTTTAACTAATTTAAGAAATCTATAAAATTCATTGAACAATCAAAGCATACATTTAAGTAATCTAAAAAACATCATTAGTAATCTAACAAATGTCTTAAGGGTATGTCTTAAGGGGATGTAGAATTAATATCATAAAAATTAACAAGTTAATACATGTAACTAATGGACAATAAGTATTCTAACTCATTCTAGAGCTAATTTCGTCATGTTTTAGTGTTCAAACTAATGTCTCAAGGGGGTCTTTAAATAATTTAAGAACTCTATAAAAACCATTGAACAATCAAAGCATACATTTAATTAATCTAAAAAATGTCATTAGTAATCTAAAAAATATCTTAAGGGGATGTCTTAAGGGGATCTAGAATTAATATCATAAAAAATAACAAGTTAATACATGTAACTAATGGACAATAAGTTTTCTAACTCATTCTAGAACTAATTTCATCAAGTTTTAGTGTTCAAACTAATCTCTTAAGGGGGCCTTTAACTAGTTTAAGAAATCTATAAAAATCATTGAACAATCAAAGCATACATATAAAACCATACATGTATACACGCATATATATAAAAGCATACATAAAATTTTATATATTAAAACCATTGAACTATCAAATAGGTCCATTGAATATATCAACAAATTATAGTCCATCATATGTTTAAATATATCAACAAAGTACATAGTCAATTTAATCCAAAAATATCAAGTAGGTCCTAACACATGAAATAGGTACATACATATTATGCTTTTTAGACCAACTCAAGTGGTTTAGACCTTTCATGGAGAACATGTAATATTCTCTCATGATCCTCACTATCTATTCTCCACTTACGACGTCCACATTGAGATTTAACTGTATGGAGACAAAGGGAGGTGGAAAATACTAGGTCACTATATTGAAAGACCTTATTGTCTAATTGGTAATCAAAAAAGTGAATTACCATGCTGAATTACTTTGATTTGCTTGAAATATGTTCCCTCTAAAACAACTAAACCTACAGGTCACAAATTTTAACAATATAAATTTAAATAAACTAAATTTGAAATTTGTTAAAAGGTTCAAATTTAAAATTTAATAATTATAAATTGAGTTCAATATATTGACGTAAAGAATACAAACCTATGGGGAACAACATTGCATCACTTTCTTCAGGTTCAAGTAACTTCATCCTCGCTGTAGTACAATGCAGTAAATAATAACCAACTCCTTCTACATTTCCACACTCAACAATCACTGCAAAGACATCTCCTGCAATAGATATAGATATAGATATAGATATACACACACACACACACACACACACACACACACACATGTGAGATATTAAAATTTACTTAGTTCAATCTATAGATCTATCTATCTATCTATCTATCTATATACATGCAATTCAATGGACCATATAATGTGAAATATATACTTACCAATTTTGACCAATCCTGAGATATGATCGTAGTCAATAAAAATCAAAGAAACATCATCAAAGTTTTCATCTTCATCTCTATCAAATGTATCAGTAACAACTAGTGGCACTAGATTCCATTCACCTACATATCCATGGTCTTGATTGATGCATTCCTCATAATTATCAACAATGCAGTGACAACAAAAGCATAAGTAGTCCCTAGTGTTCAACATCCAATTGTGTCAATTCGTATCCATAACTGAATGCAAAGATCATGTCCTTTCTATCTTCTTGCAACCATGCATAATTTTTCTATCCACATTTCAACAAATACATATATAATATTACATTCTATAAATATAATTTGAATAAAGAATGTGTTTTGCCCTGCATACCTGTCCCTACATTTTGTGGGCAAAATGTTGGGTCCCCCTTTTTTTCCTTTTGCCTTGTTTTCTTTTCCTTTTTTATTTCTTTGGCCTTTGCTTCCGCAAGGGTCGTTTTCTTTTCTTTTTGGTTCTCCTTCCTCAGAGACTCGGTACCAGATTGTTTTTGTCTTCTGAATCGGCTAGATTTCTGGACTCTGAGATTCTTTGTGACCATTTTCTCTTTTGTTAGACGATGCGATTGTTTAGAATCCCCGGGTCCAGAGTTTGAAAGGTTTGCCTTTCCCGAGATTCACAGAAGGAAGCAACATATTTTTACCCTAAGGGTATAAATGGGTTTCACCTGTCACTTTCACATTTTACCACGAATAAATTATCTAGAGTGATTACCCAGAGCGATTAAGGTGATTAAAAAATGATTAAGTGTGAATTGCTCTCGATGCTCAATAGTGCTTAAACGATGATTAACAGTGGTACGTTTGTGGTTGTTTCATGGTCTTTGAAAGCTCCATCAGTTGCAGAGAACCTCCCTTGCTCCTCTTTCCTCATTTCCTCATGTAAGGTAGGTCCTTCGGCTCTCCTCTTCTTGTTTTTGTTCTCCCTGGTTTTGCTTTGTTTTGCTTGTGCTTGTTTCTTTGCTTTTGGTTTTGTCTGCATTTGGTTTTGTTTTGATTTCTAGTTTTTTGTCGCCTCACATTGGTGGGATGGCTCTATAGGAAGGTTTTTTTCCTTCCTCATGTTGTTCTTAGCCTTGCAAGTAATGTATAATAATATGGATGTTGTTAATCCTTGCAAGTCTCAGGTAGTCCTTAGTTGTAGATAATTCTTGTAAATTGTGCCACTTTTTGGCTCTCCCTTGTACATTTCAGTCTATATCTTGTCCTAGTAACCCTTCCTGTGGTGAGCTCATTGTGCTCTATATGTTAAAACCCAAGTTTGGAGCTCACCCGCATGGTGTCTACATGGCTCGAACTCGACACCTTGCCTGTTCGAGCCATGGCTATTTTCTCTCTCCTCTTTCATTTCTTCATTAATGGCAGATTAATTTTTCCATGAGTGAGAATTTGACAACATCTTATCTGACATTCATTTCACTCATGTCAACCCATCTATCACGTGACCATGTGACAACCCACGTCAGCCAAGTAAGGCTCGCTGCTCGGCCATGTCGATAACGGCTAATTTCTCTGGACTCTAGGTGCTAGGAAGTCCCCGGGTCTTCATCCCATTTTATTGCATGAACTCATATCCCTGGACCTTTGGGTGTCGATCATAATCCAATATTTTCTAACTATTACATTCTGGGATTTTGATCCGTACTAATATTCTTTGAACAAATGCGAGATGGTGATGAATTCCCTAGAGTCCATAAAATTTTTATATTTTTATCATATTATATGTATTGACGATTCTCTAGTCTTGCAGGTTGTAGGATATCCAACGACATGTTTGAAGTAACAAATCCTCCAAGAAGTTTGGAACTTCCAACTACCTCCACTCGGGTGGCCACAAAAACAAAGGCAAAAAAGATGCCGGCCAAACTCCCATTAACCTCCAAATACCTGAGGGAGGGTGTTCTTGTGGGGTCCAAGGTGGAATCCAAGCTGTAGGAGATCAAAGATACTGAGCTCAGACTATGGGTTGAAATGCAGGGCCTTGTCCAAACAATGTATCAACAGAGGGCTACCGGAGATGATATGGTGAAGAACATGGTTGCCTCTGACATCATTAAAGTTGCAATCTTCCCCTACTCGGTGCAAGCACTGGAGCTGATCATTCAACTGGAAATACACTAAAATACTCCCACCCAAGTTGTTTTTATTGCTGACCCTCTACCATTACTTTACCCAGTGACCATTGTTAATCTAGATGCCCCCACTTTTGGTTTAGGACTAGGAATCCCCCAGTTTAAGGGAGTCATTGTTATCTCCCAGTCTGTATCCCTGAAGGAGTTCGAAGAAATTTTTGTTCTCACCGGGAAACATCTCATAACTCACTAGTTAATTTCTCTGAGAAGAGACTATATGAAGATGAAGTTGGAAATTCCCTACGGAGACTTCAAGGAATGCATTCAAGTGGGAATCATATTTTTGTGTAGGCTCTTTGGAGAGCCCCATGCCAGAGATGTTTCAGCATGGATGTATTATTTTCTCTACTGCATCACTACCTACAGTCAGACCTTCAACTGGGCGACCATCATCGCCAATCATGTAGACTTCCAGCTGAAGAATGTCCTCCAGTATTTGAAGTTCTACATGACCTCATATGTATTATGGGCACTAGCCCAATAGAGACCCACTCTTCAAGGTTTGTAAATAATGGGCATTCTTGGGAACGGACCCGACCAGCATGCCCCATGGGATCTTTATCCCTAGATCTAGTGGGAAGCCTCTTTCCCCCATTTTCACAAGGTAAATGACACATTCATTTACCATAACATTTTGACACTCACTCGGGATTCTGGGTATAGGTTTTCACAGGAGACGATGACTTTGGTAAACACAAATGACAATTATTTCATTCAATTTCAGCAACATACTTATATTTGGGTGATCGACTTTTTCGGGAAGCCCTACCTACTCCCCAGGTACTATAGGGATAGGATCATTCTTTTGGAGTTCTGCAGGAAAATCCTGGAACTCCACGCATTCTTTAGCATGAAGAAGTTACATCCATTCCATTCCCAATTACTTGTGGGAACTATTCTTGTAGTCTCGCAGTGGCTAAGGAAGCCAACAATGAGCTAAGAAGTCTAGGACTGACAGAATTCCACCTTACCAGAAATAATTTTGATCCAGTAGATAAGATAAGAGAGGTGTTGCCTTGGGCATCCACACCGCATAAAGTTCACATTGAAGATTTCTAGGCAGATTGTCAAGACAGTTTTGATCTCCAGGCATGGCAACATTCGCAGATGTCCAAAGGCTTAATGAAGGCCCTCAACCTTTAGGGCTTCCTAAAAGATTTTTTAGATGATGGGCCTCAGGAGGACCTGACATACAAAGAATAAGGGATTGAGAATTTGGATCTCTCTCTAGTGGATTGGGACATGATAGAGAATTTAACAATTGACGATGTGAGTCACCACATCATTGATAACAACTATAAATATTTTGAGAGGGTGTGTCCGAGGAGCACCCACAAGGGTCCAATCTTGCGGGGGTATGCTTCAACCTTTGGAGCCACGGGACCAAGAAAAGAAAAGAAGAAGGAGAAGAAAGACATCCCACCCCATGTTACTCCCCAAGGTTTGATCCCCATTTTGGAGCAGATTCATGATCAGCTGGAGGTGTCCAGACTAACAAGCCAGAAAATAAGCACCTAGATCTCCCACAGTTTCCTGGTTACTCCTTTGAGATCTGCTTTCCTGACAAGATCCCCTTCACTAGTGGTGCTCATGAGTCGCCAGACATAAGCTGAGGCATAGTCTATAGATATTCTGGATGCTGGGGCCCCATTACAAAGAAAGAAGAAGCAGAGAGTAGGCAATCCCCCAAGCACAGACACGGGCGCTGGCATGCCCAATTCTCCCCTAGTGGAAGTTAATTTGGACTCCCCCAAACTAGAGGAGCTCCCAGAGACCTCCCCTCCACATGAAAATTTTGATGATATCTTTGGGACTGATGAGCTCATGAATTTACATGGGGAGATAGACAAGGCAGTAGAAGAAATAGTTGCACAAGATGCAGAGATAATCCCCGATGAATGGGAGACACCAAAAAAAGAGGTGGTTCTAGAGAAAGGGGTCCGAGAACCTTAGCAAGAAGAAATGAAAAAGGATCCACAAGATGTGGAAGAAACACCGGTCCAGGGGACCAAGATAGATTCAAGGTAAACAAATGATGAGAAACCAACATCTGGGGAAACCAAACCTACGCGGTCAACTGTCATGCTCCAAATGCCTTTAGTTACTCTGGGAAAACAAGTGCCCCAAAGCATGACATTCAGAAAGGTGGTCTCAACTGCCCAATAGTTAAAAATTGGCCAGACACCTCCGCCTCCTCTGGAAGATGTACCCAAGAAGGGGGATGTCCTAGTGAATAATACGGAAGAGGAACAACAACATCAGGAGAACTCCAAAGATACAAATGTTGACTCAACAAATACTTAAAAGGACGGGGAGAATTATAGAAATGCAGATGATGCTGGTGCCAATGGCAAAGGGGTCCCTAACACCTCAGAAGAGAGCCCCACCAGGGCAAAAAGCACTGAAACCCCTAGGGAACAAGAAAAGGAAAAACGAGTCTGATGCAACCATGGATACTGGAGATACACCACCAGACTCTAAAGAAGGCTCTTATACTCATGCCTTAGCAACAAAACCACCCCAGCCACAACAATGGTTGGTGGAATCCAAAAAGAGAAAGGCCCTGGCGCTGGTAGGCATTCCCCTATTGTTGGTCGAGACGATGGCCTAGAATGCAGAGGCTAAGAAGCCCAAAAAGGCCAAAAACATCCATACCCTCTGGACTGGTTCAAGGGGAAATAGGGTTGCAATAGTTGCAACCCCTCCCCCAGATGCAAATGGGGTGATAGTAAGGGCCAAATACTACACAGTCATAGAAGTGCCTCTAGGGAGGAGAGATAAGAAAGGTGAGCTAGACTTGCTAAGAGAGACAACCCAGGCAGTTGAAGCCCAGTACGAAAAATAGGCACATAAGTTAAAGGAGGAAAGAGAGAAAAATGAAAATCTCCTCAAACTTCTCATGGAACTTACATAGCCATTGGCCGAGATCCATCCAGAAGCCTCCACCTCTAGACCACTGCTTCCATAGGGTGACATGGATTCTCTTTGATCCATGAAGAAGAAGGCATAGGTTGTAGATGGGTGGATCACATAGAAGATCAAGGTCGTAAGGCAATTCTTAGAGGTGTTACTCCCAGACCTTTATCTGGTCAACAACCTCTTGGGCCAGGTAAATGGTGTCA
Organism: Thuja plicata; assembly: GCA_018584345.1. Classification (NCBI taxonomy): domain Eukaryota; kingdom Viridiplantae; phylum Streptophyta; class Pinopsida; order Cupressales; family Cupressaceae; genus Thuja; species Thuja plicata. Next base: position 8,031 of record MU223947.1, read on the forward strand.
TCATCCTATGGGAAGGGAACATAGAAAAATATGAGGAGTGGAGGACCAGATTAGATGAGGTCATAAACTCTGGGGAAGAGGCCATCACCAAGGCAGGAACTTTGGGAGATGAATCCTTCGAATTCCTCTGGGCCCAGTACTCCAGACTTGGCCTCAAAATTGAGGTAAACAAGCAACTGGTTATAGCCCTAAAAGAAAAGATCATGACAGTCTGGTATCCTTTGGACCTATATAAAGCATTTGTTGGAAGGGTTTCATAAGTTGATCCCTTCACTACCGGGACTTGTGCCCCGGAGGACTACATCCTCAGCAAGTTTGATGACCTGATGGAGTCTCGGTATCAGTCTGCTAGAGACTTTGATGGAGGAAAAATGTCAAGAATATCTAAGATGATGCTCCGAGCTCATGACTTTGTAAAGTTAATAGAAGAATTCTAGGATAGGGCTAGGGATATTGAAGAGAAGTTCAAAATTATCCGTGACTGGTGGAATAGTATCAAAGATATAGATGGAGATGGCATTAGCCAAATTTTGGAGGCTTTTAAGAATAACAAGGGACAATAGAGTTCTCCGGACTGTAGAGATTTTCACCAGTAGGGTGAATTCTTAAACATTCATTATTCTTTGAGCATAAACTCCCAGAATTATGGATCTAAAGTTTTGTATTCTTTTAGTGACCCATGTCCAGGTTCCCCAGAGCCAACCAGTCATTATTCAACAGTTAAGAAAGGGGGTCAGAAAGTAGGTGATCCTGATAAGGCATGTCAAATAGAGGATGGTCCTCATAGGTGATCTTCCCAAGGTGTTGTTCCAACATTAACTACCTGGTGCCTCAAAGACAGTGAGCCACATTTTACATTGATGAGGCATGTAGCCTCAAACTTTAGAAGATCAGATTTATTCTATTCTTACTCTAGCACTCTTCTCGAGGCTAATTCTTCCATCCTTTCTTCTAGTCTTCTTCTATTGATCTATCAGACCTCTTCTCTTTTCGAGGTGATTGTAAGTGGTGCAGGTAATATCAGCCATTGGATATTGTATTTTAATGGTTGAGTGTACATTTGGATTAGGTTAGTTTTTAGGGCAAGTTATGTGTATAAATAATAAGTCTTGCCTCATTTTAAGGGTCAGAAAAATTGATGATTTTGCAGTCCAATACTATTAGCATTTTGTTTCTCAGTAGTTGTAGATCTCAATGCTCACTAGTTCTTAGTAGTTAGATGCTCCCATGGAGCCATTGATGCACACACCAGTGATGTTGGAACACCTTGTTAATGAAGAAGGAAGAGTTTCTGGCAATGATGTTGTTTTTCTGATCTCTGAGTTAGCAATATATCTTTTGTGCTGTATGTTTCTAATTTACTTTGCTCTGATGTTTTGTTAGATTAGATGATCTCATTTCCCCTTGTTATTGAATATGTATTAACTAATGGTTCTATATGCATTCAGTATTTAGTGTAGTTCATTAGAGCATTGTTGATGTTAAAGGTATATTACATGACTATAAGTAGAATAACAAAGTCCTAAACTTGATCTATCTTTTGCTATTTATTTGGTAAACTCATGCGTGCTTGTAGGAAACCTTGACCTATTACTGAAATCCCTGGAGAAGATGAGTCAAAACCAGCTATCCCCCCAAACAAAAATAGTCACTTGCCCAACTGATCTCCCCACACCGTCGAGACCCGACACTCAAGTGCTTGAAGGCCCAGAGAATTTATTCCCTAGACAACCTTTACAGGCAAAGTTTGCCGGTACCCTAGTACCCAGTGACAACTCTTCATCTATTGATGAGATTGGTCACAAAGTCCCATCAACAAAAATTGGTGCTAGAAGGAGGGTATGAGCTCATCCCCTATGGAAGATTTTGATTTCACACCGCCTAAGGGTTCCCCAAGCCATAGTTTTAGGAACCAAGCTTTTAGCAGGATTGGGTATTTCTCGCGCTCACATTTTGAAAGAATCCTTTGATCAGCCCCCAATCCCAGAAAGTTTGTTGAACTCGAGCCTCCTGCTCGAAAGAAAAGGACCCCAAAGACCAAGCAGCACATCAACCTTATCTGTGGATTTTCTACACCTCAGAATACCCAAGCTCCTCAGATAACCTCAGGGACTAACACTCAACCTAGTCAAAATCTAGTAGCCCCAATGGCAACTTACTTTGGTAACACTAGGTCCCCAATGGGGCAGTTCCCCGGCGCTACCAACGATCTTCCTCCACATTCAGAGAAGATCTGCCCTAGATATGAGCATCTAGGCCCTAGAATTGCATAAGAACATCTCTAGGCCTATAAGGATGCCATGAATTGATACCAGGTACAACATCAGGACATTGTGACCCAGACGTTCCCTTTGTCCTTGGGATAGAATGAGTTAAACTAGTACCTCAACTTGTCAACCAACTCCATCAATAGTTGGCAAGATACCCAAGATCCCTTCCTAGTGGCCTTTTGCGTTCACGTAGACCCAGTGTGGTCTCACATCCAGTTTATCTCCATCATGAAGGAACCAAATGAACCCCTTTCCACATTCAACCATCAGTTCTAATGTGCCTAGAAGTGGTGTATGGGTCCCTTCATCCCATCCACTAACGTGACCATCCAGACATACCTGGATGCTATGGACCCCATTGTTTCCACTCTCCTTTGGAGAACCACTGCCGCTAATGATCGGGATACTCTAGAAATTTTTACAACCTGGCCCTGGAGTTGTCCCACAATTTGAGCAAAGCTCCTGGTGAGATTGGACAGAGCACACCATTCAACATGATACCCAGAAGAACTTCTTACGCTAGGGGATACAACCCCAATCCAGCAATGGCTGTCCCAACAATGGCCATGGGCCCGCCACTGCTGATAGACTAGTAGGCCTAGTACGTTTATCCATCGCAAGCCCAGACAATACTAGGTCTGGAATTCATTCCCTATAACTAGATGTAGCAAATGCAACAACCCTTGACACAACCCTCCAGAGTACCTTTCTTCCAGTCATCCACAGCTAGAGGATTGTCGTCCTTGACTCCAAAAATTGCTTCCGCTTTCCCCGGGAACCAACCACAATAACTTTCACACTGTGACACGAATACCTAGCTGTTCACTGAGGTTGAATCCCTCTGATGATTGGTGTCCTCCCTGACTGTTGACATGGGACAATTGAAGGTGGGGCCTTCCGCGCCTCACAACTCAAATTCCCAAAGAGGGAATGTATTCTCTAGACAACAAAATACAAATTTCAAAGGAAGAAACTAAAACAACAGACCTCGGCCCAATCAACAACAATGGAACACTTTGTTAATGAAGAAGGAATAGTTTTGGGCAATGATGTTGTTGGTGTTCTGATCTCTGAGTTAGCAATATCTCTTTTGTGCTATATGTTTCTAACGTCCTTTACTTTGATATTTTGTTAGATTAGATGATCTTATTTCCCATTTCTATTGAATATGTATGAACTGATGGTTCTATATGCATTCAATATTTAGTGTAGTTCATTAGAGCATTGTTGAAGTTAATGGTATATTGCATGACTATAAGTAGGATAACGAACTCCTAACCTTGATCTATCTTTTCCTATTTATTTGGTAAACTCATGCGTGCTTGCAGGAAACCCTAACCTATCACTAAAATCCCTGGAGAAGATGAGTCAAAACCAGCTATCCCCCCAAACATAAATAGTCACTTGGGCAATTGATCTCCCCGCACCGTCGAGACCCGACACTCAAGTGCTTGAAGGCCTGGAGAATTTATTCCCCAAACAACCTTTATAGGCAAAGTTGTCTGGTACCCCCATACCTGGTGACAACTTTCCCTCTGTTGATGAGACTGGTCACAAAGTCCCGTCAATAGAATATACATGAAAAATTAAAACACTTGAATAATTTAAAAATGTGTGCATACCTTTTATCTCCCAAAATTTTCTCTGTGGTACCACTTGAGTCATTCATGATGATGTGTCATTCTCATTTGGTGTGAAATGTGTCTTGCACCATTCAACAACATCATGTGCATTTTTTATATGAACTCCCTTATAATTCATTTGATACTTTTGTATAGCACGTTTGATGCAACCTCCAACACTTTCATGTTCACCTTTCCATGTCCACTTGATGACATTAATTTTGCCATTAGTACACTTAGTGAAAAATGTTGACAAAGATCATCGGTACAAGCATTACTGGCAGACTACAAGCATTACTGGCGAACAGTGAGCATACCCGACAGAACACAAAGGTCACGAGAAAATGCTAAGTACGGTATTGACTACAAATACTGATAAGTGTTGCACCGACGAACTGAAAAAGATATCACCGATGGGTCAATAACATAACATTGAGATCATCACTGACGACACAGTTTTGAGAACAAAACCGATGAAGTAGAAAAGGCATACCCAACGACCAGTTCAAAAAAGGAACACCGTCGACAAAGAAAACTGACCGTCAGAACGGACAGTCGGTTAGAGAACCCGCAAATAGTAGATCTGAGTTTCACAAGTCAGATAAAGCAATGTAATTCTATTTATAGAGTTTTAATTTGTTTTAAATCATAACTTGAGGGTCAAGCAAGCTTTATGTAAATGTTTAAAATCATCCTAATGGATCTAAAACATATCTAACTAAAGATCAAGGTCAAGTTGTAAACCTTGGATCTAGAGTTAACTTGCGAAGCGTGAATCAAGAATTGAGCCAAAATCTAGTATAAATAGATGTTCAAA
>MU223947.1:35265-52150 GCA_018584345.1 Thuja plicata
CCCACACACTCCACCAGAGATGCCAAATCTGTTTGGCAAATGGGCACTGGAAGAAAAGGTGGGAAACAGTCTCTTCACTAGTGCGGCAAAAAACACATATGGAAGGCCCCTGGAAGCCTCGTTTGCAAAGATTGTCCCAAGTAAGACACCTATTGTAAACCAGAACCCAGAGGAAAAAATTACACTTAGGCCATGAAAAACTATTCCAAACTTTCTTCCACCAAGAGACCTGCACTTCGCCAAAAAGTTGCTTCGTCAAAGCAAGGTACCCGGAGGAGACAGAATACTTGCCAGAAGAAGCACCTCCCCAAGCCAAAACATCAGGTTCCTGTAAAGAGCTGCATTCTCTAGAAGCCAAAATCTGAAATAACTCCAGCCGATCTCTCTGAGAGCCACCTGGAGGCCAATCAGAAGAATTCTTCCATCTGTAACCCACAGCCGTGCCTAGGTTAAAGGCCTCCTTATAATGAGCCACCGTATTCCATCCAGCAGAAAGGAATAAATCACCAAGAGACTGCAAGTGTGGATGAGAGGATAAGAGAGGAGGATACCCATCCCAAAAGTCACTCCAAAAGAGGGCCACAGTGCCACTGTTACAGATCCAAAAAAGACTGCGCTTCTCAAATATCATAATAATAATAAATTTAAATAATGTAAAGATATTCTAAAGTTGATATGCACATCCCCAAACAAAGTGCATGTCTTCCAGGTTCTTTTTAACACGTCATCTATATAGCAGCAGCTGGAAAATATGTGCGTCCTCACACCAAATACAGATGTACAAGCCCATCTGTTCACAATTGGAAGCATTCTCACTGTGTGCTGCCAAAATGGGAGCTCTATAACAGGGTATGGACATTCATCAAATTATAATTTGAAAGTGGATTTTAGTAGTTTGTGTAGTCGCTAATGAGTTAAGAGACATCAAAATGTGGGAGCATACATAAGGCATTTAAATTGTTTGAGAAAACGCCTGAGAGATGAGGATTTATCGAGTACAATGTCTGCAAGAGGAGGCAAATGCATCAAACTAACTATAAGAGGTTGTGTTCTAGGGCTGTTCACATTTGTAGGTGTTCTGAGGTGAAGGGAATGGATTTTCAATGCGGCAGATTAGGACAATCTGTTTTAGACTGTTGTAGTGAACAATTTTATTTTTTGGGTACTAGAAGTCCTGGAAGATGAAAATGCAGGGTACCTATATCAAGGATTGAAGAGAGAGTGGTATGCTTGAGCTCTAGTTAATAGTGAACACCTCTGGAGGAAAAGGATCATTGATTAGCTGTGTTAGTATTTTTAGTGAAGAGGCCTCCAATGCAACCCTATTTTAAAATTTAATATTAAGGCTGAATCTACTTTTTGCAATGATTGATTACCACTTTGTATTACTATTAACAGACTGATGCAAATGTTAGGAGATTGAGAGAATTTCACTCTCTAAATTTATTACAAAAGTTCATTTTGTTCAGATGAGCTAACTCTAAGGGAGGAAAATTGCTTGGTCCTATGTGGGGACATTCTTGAATGTAGATATTGTTTAAATATGAGTTGATTATAGGTTTTTTATGCACCAAATTTCTGCAGAGGTTCTTCCCATTCCAAACCATCCATATGCACTATTCCAGCTTACATGGGATTCTGTTGATTGGAGAGGGATACTTCCACCATTAACCACTATGCTTTGCTTGATGTCCATACCCAGTTCCAAAGCTCCCATTTTGGAACAAGTAGGGAGCATACTAAAAAAGTTGTGAAATGTTTCTTGATACCTGCCAATTGCATTTTTTAACAAGTTTGAACAGCCTATATAATATATACATTTACTGCATATCTTGCAATCATGGATTTCCGTGAGATGACATCTCTTTGAGGTATTCTATGAAAGAATAACGTGCCTTGTCTATACTTCTCTATTTTGCATGCGTATCTACCAGTGCATTTCCAACTATACTCTTTTCATTATGCTCTGATGGATGTCCATGACCTATTCCAAAGTTCCCATTTTGGCCTAGGCAGGGAGGATGCTGACAAAGGTTGCAGAATTTGGCTTTACAACGTCAATTGCATTTTCTTGAAAGTTGTTTAAGTCTTTTTAGCATATCCAATTTGTGAATATCCAGCTCCCTTTTCGGCCTAGGCAGGGAGGATGCTAACAAAGGAGATGGGCCACATTTCAAAAAAGACAAAAGCAATGCTGACGGTTGTAGAGCAAACAGGTAGCAGTACAGGGTCGACCATTGTAAATAGCAGGTACTTTTTTACTGGATCTTTGTGGTTGTCTGAAGTACTTAGCAAAGCAGCCCAAGCAGCAGTTGATCTGGGTACTTGGTGACATGGAAACTAGAAGCAAACCATTTTGCAATTGCTTAAAAAATTATCCTCTTTGTGGAATCAAGGAGTATTTTACTTGGTTTCTTTAATGTTTATGTTTAGTGGAGTCAAGGAGTATTTTACTCTAATAGTATGTGTTAGGGTGCAAAATGGCTCACAAAATTTGTGTTTTATCTCTTCCTCTTTGTTATTTTTGCATAGAATCAAAACTGGAGTTGGTCCCTAGAGTATATGTAGGAAGTTGTATTGGATAATTTAATTTTTAATCATTCAATTGGGGATTAAATCTTACAGAAGGATTTCCAGCGTTAATTGTTGAATTTGTTTGGCTTACAAATTGTGGGCGATTCATGGGATTCAGTGGATAAAAGGCACTGGGAGCTGCCTGTGGGGGCATATTATAAAAAGGGTTTTGAACAGGAGCAAAGGCCAGGGCATTTACATTGAATGAAAATGAGAGGGCGTTCGTATTCAGCCGAGAAGGAGCCGGCATATCCGAAGATTGAGCGTCCTAGTCTTCCCACGAGTCTGGCTCAGCCATTTTTCTAGGGTTGTAAAAAAACAAAACAAAATGAAAAGATCGTCCCTATCAATTTTCTGACTCAATTCGACCAAGATGTAGCTCAATAGAAACAGTAGAAATCAGAAAATCCAGCAGGGAGAAAGAATTATTACCTTCACGCTATGAAAATGTCCAACCTGATACTATAGGGTTTAGTGGCCTCAAGTGTGACAAAAGCTTCAGTTCAGGATAGGGTTTAGTGGCGACAAAAGCTCCAGTTCAGGAACTTCCAGGGACTGGAGCAAGTGTCACATATTGCCGGAGAATCAAGGAGAGCGGGAATTGGAAATTCCCTAGAAATATAGATAGTAGGATAGCAGGTCGGGGAGGCAACAACGTTGGAGGCTTCAAATTTTTACTATTTTTTTTAATAAATTTGAATTTTATTTTTACTCTTTTTCTCAACAGCCAATAGTAAAATAATTGATTTTTTTAAGATTTTTAAAATATATGTAAATTTATAAACCATTAGGACAAATTATAGGTTTGAAAAATAGTCAAATGTTATTAATTGAATTAATTGCCCCTATGCATCCAACAGATGCTTGGATGCAATAGTATCCTTGCCCTGCGGTAGGCAGGAACTACTAATAGAATTACATAATCAACAATCAATCAACATGAACTGTGAAAATCCATGGTTTTAACAAAATATTATTGCTATGACCTCCCTCATCTAGGTTCCATTGTACTCATTGACGTTTCATTCCGAGAAGAAGTGCCAGGGACTAGGCTAATATTGGGGCTATGACTTGTCATGCTTACGAATGCAGGTCTGGTTGGATTTGGCAATGGCACGGAATCTGTGGACAACATTGTCACCACATTAGATATTATTGGACGGACATCCGGATCAGCTTGTGTGCACACAAGTCCAATTTGAATACATCTCAACACTTGCTCTTCTCTGCAATTTCCTACCACCACACTATCCACAATATTGAGGGCATTTCCTCCTTTGAAAGCTCTCCATGCCTGCATGGCCGTCACACAATACTGAAAGATTCAATTTCTCATCCTCAACAAGTGTGCAACGTGTAATGGTCAAATTGAGGATTTAATGTCTTACCCATTCCACCAAGCTGAAGCTCTGGTTCTCTTTTGAAATATTGATGTCGGTATTTTTTCTTCCACTCACAATCTCAAGCAATAAAACTCCAAAACTATAAACATCAACTTTTACAGATAGTTGTCCTGTCATTGCATATTCTGGAGCCATGTACCCACTGCACACCATCAAAACATTCCAACCATCATGAATCCAATTCAAACCATCATTTATTCCAACCAAAAGATAAAAGATAGAGGTCTTCTTACTATGTGCCTGCAACTCTTGATTGGATTTGGGTTTCATTGTCGGTAAAAAGTCTCGCTAAACCAAAGTCAGATATCTTCGGATTCAGCTGTTCATCAAGTAAAATATTGCTTGCTTTGATATCCCTGTGAATTATTCGCAACTTGGAATCCTCATGAAGGTAAAGAAGCCCACGAGCAATTCCAATTATGATATTAAACCGCTTTTGCCAATCGATCTTGGTGCGATTTTCTGGATCTGTGTTCCCATTTTAAAATGGAAAACAATTTTTTACTATCAGTTTCCTACTAATTTCTTTCGAATAATATTATTCTTTGATCATCTTAATTATATTTAATGAACCGTGCAAGAACATAGTCAATTGAATTTGTAACCCATATTTCTGATCGTCTTTAGCATGTCATATTCGGGTTACTTTTTTATGGAACCTATTGTCTCTAAAGTTGTGTGCAGAGCAAGGCAAATTTACAAATTCAATTGATTCCCAAAAACTTAATTTAATTTTGGTAAACAAAAGATTGGTGTTGAAGAATAACCCACCAAAGAGAAAGGCGTCAAGGCTTTTGTTTTGCAAATACTCGTAGACAAGCAACCTTTCAGATCCCTCCACGCAACATCCGAGCAAATTGACAAGATTTCTGTGTTGAATATTGGCCACCAGCTCCACCTCATTCATAAATTCTCTTTTTCCTTGCGCAGATCTTGCAGACAGCTTTTTCACTGCTATCTCCTTTCCATCCCTAGTTTTTCCCTGATAATTTAAACAAGTACATATCTGTTACAAATGTCTTTTCCAATTAGATTGTATGATAGTCTTTGACGTATCAATATTTTACATCATATTCAATGATAGATCGTCAGAATGAATAAGAACAATCATCTATCATCAGAATGAATAATAAAATAAAATAAAATAAATGAATAACAAAATAGAACAACTTAAGAAGAGACGCTCATACCTTATATACAGCACCAAAGCCTCCCTCTCCAAGCTTGTTACTATCATTGAAAGCTTCTGTTGCTTCCATCAAAGTCCCTAAGCTAAACAAAATTTGCTCTTTCTTAAATAGCCTACTTTCAGGGGGATCTTCGGATGTCATTTAAAGAAAAACAAATAAACATATGTTAATCATACGTAGAGAGAGAAAGACATAAAATAATAGTAAATAAAACCCAGAATGTGGCACCTTCATCCTCCGTGACAAGGGTTACTGGCGGCTGCTTGAAAACTGCAGATTTTAATTTTCTTCGCATTGCGAAGGAAGAAACAACTAAGATTAGTATTATGCCTCCCACAATCCCCAATATAACGGCTAATCTTCTTGAATTTTCTGCAGGTCAATATGAAAATTATCATTTTTAATTTTAAATAGACAGGTAGGGTTTTTAAAGGGCCCCTAACCCTTTTCTTGAAAAAAAACAATTCAATAAAAAGTTTAAATGATACAAAATGTTAGGGAATGGTTAGGGTAGAAGAATGTTACTTCGAATCTGAGGAAAAATGTTTGGTGGAAGAGGAGCGATGGATGAGTTAGTAGCGTCAGAATCCAAAAAGGGGTAGATCTCATATCTGACTATGCAGCTTCCTAACAGAGCTCGGGCGCCTCGTTTACTGGAACAACAATCTTCCACTACTTTCTTTGCGATAGACAAACATTTTCTGCAATCGTTCATGGATATAACTCTCCAACACTGCACTAGACCATAAACGTTACCAGCAGCCTTTTCATGACCAATAGTAGCAGAATATGTGCTCTCTCCTGAGGCGGATCCCTTATTTTCAGGTTTGACAGCACTTTCACTCAGATCTGATAGCAATCCGAATATCATGCCCTGGGCAGCAGCGACATTCGTTTGTGAGATGTTTTTGGTGTTCCACATGTAAACATGTGCGTTGGTATCTAGTGTTGAAATGAAATTAGAGTTGTCGTAGCGCAGAAAACAGTCATCCATCAATACCAGGCCGCCTATTTCGTTGGAGCAACTCTCCATAAGATAACTATTTGCCTGTTGTGCACACTCTGAGCATTTGTCTGCTGATAAGTTCCCAAAACACTGCAGAAGCCCATAGACCCTGTTGGGTATCTGACCGAGGGAAGAAGTGTTAAACCCTGAGCTTTGAGGTGCATTCTTAAGCAGATTAGAGAGAATTTGATCCAGATTTGAAGCATATGTGCTGCCATTGGTGTATATCGAATCATCGGTGCACTTACTCCAACTGTAATCTGATAATACGGGAGGGAAAATCATTGCGAACATTAAACTAAAGTAAAGAAGAATGGTTGGTCTTTTGCAGCAAATCAAAAGGAAAGACTTGGGACTCATCTTATCGCTGCTTCTTGAGCAGGATTGGAAATTAGATGATAATGTTTGGAGAATTTTTATTTATAATATCATTAGATATTTAATATTGATTATTTATCAATTGAAGTGGTCTACACTGAAACAAAATGATAAATTCATTTTAGTAGTCAACATGTATACGTAATTTCTTCTACGACCATTTATGAAGACAAACAAAGATGAGTGTGTGGCTATAAATTTCCATAGAATAACTGTTGTACGGGACTTTGGCCATTTATTTCAAAGTCCGTGGTTGGAATACACTCCAAGCTCTCGAATGGTCCAAACTGCTCCACTTTGACCGTGGAAAATTTGCTCACATTCACCGATCCTCCTTGTTGAATGGAAATTTCTCGAGTACTTCTAGGGGAAGAGTATCACTAGCGCTTGCACCTAAAGGAGATGCAAGTGCGACGCCGATAGCAGACTTTATGTTAATTGATATATAAGACAGAATGATATAATATATAAGTGGAATACAAATTGTTTTAATTTAAAATATTGTATGTACAAATTTTTAATTTTATACAGTATCTAGAAGACATATATGCTAAAATTCATAACTGTTGTAATGTTGTATTCATATTAGAGTGCAAAATTTAAGTTCAAACTTAAAATAATATTAAAAAAAAATTATATAATTTTTGTAGATTTATTTTTCGTAAAGGTGTGACATATCAATTCCTTTGTTTTCACCTTTTTCTTTTTTTCATAATGAAAATAAGAGCATGCAAACTTGTAGAGGTAAAGGTGGCAAACTTGAAACGAGCCATCCTACCGTCCACTATTCTTCCAACCGAGAATACAAAATGCCCTTATCCAACATTTCAAATTTGTTAGGTGGGGGGGGGGGGGGGGANGGTGTAATCAACATCAAGGAGCCACATTTGCGTGTATGAGGCACTAAAACTATCCATCAAGAACTCAAATGAATCTCTAGAGGACAACAAATGATAATCTACATAGAGAGAGGGAGAGCATATAGTATCTTCTGAACCACCGACACCTTGGCAAGCTCTCAAATCGTCTATATTGTCTCCTAAGGTTGAACACAAATAAGGCCAAACTTAATGGCAATTTTAAACTATGCAAGAATGCCATAAATAACAAGCGAAAAAAATGAACACATCAACTAAAGAGGTTGTATGGAGTATCAACTATGTGTCTTGATCAGGCACAGTCAAGTGGAGAGGGAAAAACAAGGAGGCAATGATTATAACTCATAGCTATCACACAAACCAAGTAGGGATCCTGCACAAAAGCCATAAATATGGTTAGCTCGACAAAGCTTAAAGAGAACCAATAACTTTCTGTTAAAAAACTTATTAGTGTACCAACATACAATTGAATTGTTGAATCAAATACAATACACCAGTTGTCATGCTTGACAATTGTCTAAAAGGATGCAATTCTATGAATATAACATCTTCTAATAGTGGCTATTCTATTTTCGAGTTACTTTTCTGCACCACTTAAGTTCCTTTTCTTCACGTGCTTTAAGTCATCCATTGATGGGGCCAAGTTCTTTTTCCTAAGAAGGTTTACCTTTTCCTTAATTTTATTTCCTAAGTCCCATGATAATTTATTTACCCCCAGGCGGTAGCACATTTGTTTTCATCCAAGGGCATCATGATACCTTAATCACCAAGATCAAACTTGAAGATCCATTGAGCCATCACGATGTGTTGACACATATCCACGGTAGGCTAGGCTCTTACTAGAGTGTGATGTCATCTTGTAGGGAGGAATCAATCAGATGGTCATGAAAAAGCCTTTTTCACCAAATCAAACCTGAATATTCTTCAAGTCATTGCATCATTGTGCCACGTAGACAATGGGGGCACCTTTCTGCGAGGTCTAAGGGAATTTAATTTAGATATAAGTTTCATTGTATTGTGCGGTCAATGCTTTCCCTCAATGGCCAAGATGAATATTGTTAATGTTCAAGGCATTACGTTGTTGTGCCACGTGTCCATGGTGGGGCCAGGCTAAAATCAGTGGGAGGTTAAAAGGTCATTTAGTCAAGATCAATCCAATCTTCGACACTATGAATTTAAGCGAAGATGATCAACAAATAGTGATTAAGCCATTGCATCGTGTAGATGCGTTACAGGTTGTCATAATTTGGGCTCGTATGTGGCTTGTTAATCTTTGAGCAAGTTCCTTTTGATCATGCGGTGGGTGTTATGCCTTAAGACCAAGATGCAAGACAGATAATCTTCAAGGCATTGCGCTTTCATGCCATGTGTCCATGGCGGGGCCGAGCTAAAGTTAGAAAGGTAAAGGTAAAGATCAATCAAATCTTATTTGATCGTGTGGGTGGTGCTTTGCCTTAAGGTAAAGATGATTGATGGATAATGTTTGAGGCATTATGCCAAGGTGACATCTGGCATTGCTAATTTCATGGGTCCCAGGTTTAAAAGTAGTAAAGACATTATAAGTTTGTAAAGATCTGACGACAGGCGTTAAGCCTCAAAGACAAAGATGAAGGTTTTTATCCATTGAGCCTTTTCGACATCGTACCACGTGTCCAGATCAGATCCGAGCCAAAGACAAGATAAAGGTAAATAAATTCAAGATTGATCTGATGGTGGGCGTTATGCCTCAAAGTCCAAGATGAAGTAAGTTAATTTTCAATGCATCACTCCTGCGTGCCACGTGGCAGATCTAATCCCGAGCTTGCAAGTGACTTAAAGGAGATCGATGGTTCTATTTTAAAGTTGATAAAGGTTTGAACCTAAATCGTCAATATAACATTTTGTGCTACCTATGACCGTTATAAATAGATTTTCAAATATTCAAATCTTATCTCATGGTTTCATGGCAGTGGCGACGTGTTCCAAATTACAGAGAAGGTACATGGATCAAGATGATCTATCTGCTCGAATTTATGGTGATGAGAGATATCTTTGAGGCTAATATGATCTTATAAGATATTTTCCAAGTGCATTAATAGACACACTTGAATATTTTAGGGTTTTTGTATTTTTTAAGAGAAATCTATTATAACCCTAATTCCCTCCAATCTAATTGGATGGATTGACTCCCAAGCCTGTGTGCTAGGGGAGCTTGTATATAAGTTGTTTTTTGATCTTTTGTAGATAGGTTCAGAATATGTAAGATTTTTCTGTGACATTTTCTTTGTCCTCAAGACTTTCATGTGTCTCTAATTTTTCAATTTTCTAAGGCTTATGCAAGACTTTATGTGGCATTTTTCCCACCCTAAGGTTTTCATATGTTTTGGGGATTCTTTTCTGAAGCATATTATATTGACTAAGTATTGAAGAATTTTGTGGGTTATTCTAAGTCTTCTTTCTTTTCTTTATCTTTGTGTGCTATTGTGGATGATTGATAAGGATAATCTTTTGAGTTTTCTTTATTCCTTATTATCTTGTCTCATTCCTGCACCAATTTGCTGGAGTGGATGTTTGTTTGCAGGTCATAGTCTGTGTCTATTTCCTTGAAGCTATTCCTGTGAAATCTTTTCTTTCCTTGAATAGTTTCATCTCAGACCTCTCTGTGAAACACTTTTTGCAAGCCTATCTAGGAAGTTGTACTTGTCCTAACTTAGATATTTCATGCTAATGCTTAGTCATTGTGTTGTGATTCATGTAATTTCCGGTGCATCACCTTTTGGATTAAATTTTGCTTTATTTTCTTCCAGTTCTCCTTCTATCCTTTTTCCTTCCAAATTTACTTTTCAATTTTAAAGAGCAAAATAGGTGATTATCCAAGAGAAATGGGCCTAGAATCCAGAGGTCTCACTTTATCTATAAAAGGTCACACAACCTGGAAGTAATTCCCATGTTATACCAGATCATTAGACTTACGAGTTTAATAAGGTGCAAATTTGGTCTATAACAGTTCTGGCACGCCCGGTGGGACCACAAAAAGAAGTTTATGTTTCAAGACTATGTTATCTCTGATATGTTAATTACATAGTACGGACCTAGAGTGGTTCTCTTTAAGGAATATCTAGCGACTCCATTGGTGTTAAAAACAAGAATATTCAGTCCTATTAAAGTTTATGAGAAGGATAGAAGCAAGGAGTTCAAAGCCTTCTAAGTTTTTGTAGCTACCTCCAACTAGAAGAAAAGGGAGATCATCTCAAAGGACATCCCCTACAATGAGAGTATATTCTACGCCACCTATCGTAGAAGAGACACCCTTGATAGTTCATCCAAGAAGGAGAGGAAGGCCTTTAAGCAAAGAGTTACTAATGGATTCAACTTCACTCCCTAGTTCAAATATAGTCCACATAGTTGCTATTCAGCAAATCATAGTCCCTATAATGGCAAGATAGTTTGCATTTGTACCCTTCAATCAAGGGAGCCCATTGAATTTTTCTCAACATCATGATGTACCTCTAGGAGCACTAAATATTTTGCCTGATTTCACAGGTCAAAGCCATACAACATCTTGTGAACACGTCAGAGATGTGGCCACTATCTATAATATACACCATGTCACTGAGGAAGATGTGGCTACTAAGTTGTTGGAAACCTCCTTCAAAGGTAAATCCCTCGAATGGTTTAAAACTTTAAAGCATTTGGTTTCATTGATTCATGGGACAGACTTGGATACTCTCTCAACAAATATTTTGAAGACAAGTCACATCATTTGTCCCTAGTAGAGCAACTCACTACTATCACAAGATCCCCTTAGGAACAGATGACAAATTTCAACAACAGATTTCTTAAGACATGGAATAGGATTCCTATTTATGTAAGGCCTTCAGTAGATTATACTTTTCTATGTTTTTTTAAAAGTTTAAATAGTGATATATCTGTCATGATTCAGTCCTTGGGAGGTACCTCACTGCCCCGGGCTTTTGATATAGCTATTAAAGAAGAAAATTGTCTAAATCAAGATGGTAAGATAGGACCAAGGCCACCCATGCATCTCTACCCTGATATTCATCCCAATATGCCTATACATATTCCTCCATTCACCCCTATAACTACTGTCATAGCACCTCAGGCTAGTTCAAGAAATGAGGAGTCAAAAGCAAGCTCTTCCCAAGAATTGCAATAAATTAAGAGCTTATTGCAAAATTTTAGTAATGATTTGATTAATATCAAAAAGAAGAATCAAGGGGTTAGGCCACCCTTCCACCTTGGACATGAAGTGGAATTTTCCTCCAACACTCCTCTATTCTTCCAAGACCATAAAACTGCTCACATGCGGAAAAGCTTTCAGTTCAAACTATGGAAGACAATACACTGCTCACTATGACTATATAGTCACTTCATGCCATCACATCACATGCCAACTGATGCATGCTTCCCTACAACTCTTGTGGAATTTAATGTACATCTTCACCCAACATCATGCCCAAATGAGAGAGTTTGTCTCTCATCTACCAACCAAATGCAATGATTCCAAAAGAAAAATGAGCGAGTTTATCTCTCTGATTTATAATATCATATGATTGATATATATATATATATATATATATATATATATATATATATATGCACATCATGATGAATCTATCTATGTTGGATGAGATAGGTCATGAGCTAACACCATAAGCATCATATGGTTACTGTTAGTTCACATCTATTCTTGTTGGATAAGATAGTTCTAAAATCTATTTATGATGTTAATATGGTTTAATTTCTTCATCTACCTGACATTGATATGGTTAATCTATTTCTTCAGTTTGTTATGATAAGCATCATATCCACTCATCACAATGAACCCGATATTATTTTGACAGGAAAATGAGTCTGATTGTCAATTTGAATATCATGAATAATATTGTCTCACATTGGTGATCATACTCCCTAGCTAAGAGGGAGTGTTAATTTTATAGCTTTGGTCGTATGATACACACATGAGTGTGTGTAATATTACATATATCCAATATGAATCGCATGTTGAGAAATTGAGCAATAGGTGTGTCTAGGTACATATATATAGTGATACATATGTACCTACACACATATTTATATACATAATTCTTTGTAGTGATGTTTCAAATTACGTTGGATACTATTAATAGCACACACACCCATATGACTACCATATCACCTCAAATTGGTTTGATATCAAATTGCATTGAGTTATTGGTGCTATCACATTGCATTAAACCTTCTAAGTGTTGTTGTCATTATTTGCATCGAATATTCTACTTCTTGTTGTCGACGCCTTAATGGAAAACACATACTTATCAATTTTGACGACATAGTGTTGAAGAGGTTAGGGGGATGGGGACCCTTTGCAAAGGGTGTTTATAGTTATTGTTCCAAAGGAGGTGTCTATACTATGATGGGACAATGAATTAGAAATCTATTTTGGTAAATGATAGTATTGTATTTAATGGTTCAGAGGGTTGGGTTGTAGAGGATAGAGATGTAGAAGGGTTTTAAATATAAATATAGATAAATTAAGGATATAAATATAGTGGAATCATTTGTAGAGTCTATGGGTGGTCACTATCATTAACAACATATGTACTATATGAATTAAACTTTAATATGTATTCAACCTTGATGGTCCACATTTTTTATCTCTTTTATTCTGACATAATTTTCAAATATGTTAGAATACAAGAGATAAGAATACTGTAACACTCCCTTATTTTAAAAGAGATCATTTCTAATGAAAGAAATGTGAATAACCTGCATAGTTTTGAATTTGGACATTATTTTCCCAAAAACAATAAGGGGCTTTCATTAAAGCAGTACTAGAGCAGCGATCAAGAGGAAAATTGGAACAACAATAGTAAGAGGAGAGGAAAATATGATTAGTATGCATAGGAAGACATTAAACGCATATTTTAAGTTTAACCATATGACAAGCATTTCAAGTGTTTTGTTAGATGATATAGGATCTAGTGGATGCGCTCGAGTGGGCGTCAACCACTTTTAAGAGTTGTTCGGGATCGATTAAATACCCTGAAAGGATGTGTTCCCATTACAACTTCATAGACATAGTTCAAACAAAACTACATATTGTTAGAGAGTGTGCATTCCAAGGGCCTTGATCCATTGGATACCGGTATGTAGGCAGACTTGAAGGTGCAGGATACCTCTAGTGCATAGGTTCCTTGGACATAGATTATGTGGTAGTTCAATTATCATCATATCATACATTATAAAATTAACATAACTTGTAAAATTATCTTATACTGTCCTATCATTATATGCCTTGTCTATGCTTCCACAATTTGCATACATGTCTACGAGGGCACTTTCAACTGAAACATCTAAAAAAATTCCTCTATCCATTATGCTTTGAATGATGTCCATGGTTGCATCTGTAGAAGTTGAGAAATCCAACTTCATAGATCGCCAAGAACACCTGCATGCAAATAACCTGTTGCTGAAAGGAAACTAGAGAGACAAAAGCAAAGGCTTGGAAAATCTCAGCGGCTCATGAGAGAAAAATCTATTCCAAGGTACTCAAACAGTAATTACAAGAGTTCAACCTTAAAGGTGAACAAAACCCTAAAAAGGTAAAAGCTAGGTTGTGTAATATAATTAATATAAAATATTAATTATATGCACCTAAGAGACAGCTTGAGTGAAAAATGAGTACATACATAACTTAATAATTAAATCAACATGATCTAATTAATAAGTGAAGATAAATATATACTCTAACAACTCCCCTTAAGAGAATCTCAGGAGGTAAGCTAACCTAGCAAAGCTATGAAAGAAGGAAAAGAGGGTCCTAGCAACAAGGCCTGATCAGGTGCCCAATACAAGGAAATCTCTATAAACCGGAGATAAAGGAGAAAACCCAGTGGGAAAAACCCCTCTCCAAAAAGAGATACAACATACATGCTGAAAAAAACATGAAGGAAGGAAGGCCTCAACAAGACCCCCCAAGGACAACTTCTGTCACCCCAAGCATAGAACGCAACTGAAGATAGTGCGAAGATGCAAAAGGTTTGGTGAAGATGTCAACAACCTGCGCGTCAGTGGGAATGTACTCCAAAGTGAGAACACCATCCTAAATCTGGTGATGGTTGAAATGCATATGAAGCTCAATGTGTTTAGTGCACTGATGCTCCACCAGGTTGCATGAAATGTGAATAGCACTCTGATTATCGCACCACAGAACCGTGGGACGATCAGGAGGAAACCCAAACTCAGTCATCAACTGTCGAAGCCATAAAATCTCCTGACTAGCATGCACTACTGCTCTGTACTCAGCCTTTGTAGATGAAAGTGCGCAAGCATTCTAATTTTTGCACGACCATGTGATAGGACTAGAGCCAAGACAAAAAACAAAGCCAGAAGTAGACTTTCGATCATCAAATCACCAGCCCAATCTGAGTCAGTGAAGCCAACAATGTGAGGAGCCCCTAATGTGTAATGAATGCCATACATAAGTGTGCCCTGAATGTATCTCAAAATACGCTTGGCAGCTTTCCAATGACTCTCATGAGGCTAATGTGAGAACCAAGAGACTAGACCAACTGCAAAGGAGAGATCAGGGCGAGTGTGTGTCAGGTATAAAAAACTGCCAACCAACTACCAATACAATGTAGGATCCACTGAAGGCGAAGTGAAAGAGGTAGACAAAGTAACACTTGACTAAAAAGGTGTGGAAGCAGGCTTGCAATCAAGCATATCAAAGTGCTAAAGCATGTCAAGAGCATACTTCTGTTGGTAAACAAAGATCCTAGCAGGGGACTGAACAATCTGCAGACCTAGAAAGAAGTGTAATGGACCAAGGTCAGTCATCTCAAACTGCTCCATCAATGCGCACTGAACATCCTGAATCATAGAAGATGAGCTACCTGTGATGAGAAGATCATCAACATATAGCATAAGGATCAAAACCTCATCCTCAAGACGCTGAATGTAGATTGTAGGATCAGAATGAAAACGTGTGAATCCTTTAGAAAGTAGAAAGGAGTCCATCTTCTCATACCAAGCTCGAGGGGCCTATTTGAGACCATACAAAGAATGCCAAAGTCTGCAAACCAAGGAGGAATCCTACACAAATCCCTGAGGCTGCTCCATGTAAATCTCCTCAGTAAGATCACCATGCAAGAATGCACTCTTCACATCCATCTGAAAAATGGGCCATCCCTGAGAAGCTGCGAGGGATAAGACAAGGCGAATAGAGTTCATCTTGGAAACAAGGGAAAATATCTCAGTGTAATAAATACCCTCAACCTATGAAAAACCCTTCACAACAAGACGTGCCTTATACTTATCAATAGAACCATCAGCAGAAAACTTAGTACGATACAGCCACTTGCATCGCACTAACTTTCTTCCCTTAGAAAGAGAATAGAGATCCCAATTATGATTCTTTATCAAAGAAGAATACTCCTCCTCCATAGCACTGTCCCACTGAGTATGTCCTGTTGCTACCGCAAATGTCTGAGGATCACCACAAATAGCATGACTCAGAAGACTAGAACTCGCAATATGAGACCGGGTGCGACAGGAAGTGGAAGGGTCACCAGCTAGAGATCCTGTAGCATCAACTATAACACAAGCCCATCTAGGCATCGGTGGAGGATCTTGTGGTGGAGGTAAATGGGGATCACCAAGATCATGTCATCCTCATCATCCTGAAAAAAAACTGGAAGAGATGAGGGAGTAGAGGTAAGTGAAGTAGACTCTGGAAGTGGGGTATCTACTACAGGAAGGTGCTCATCAAACTGGACATCTCATCAAAATAAGACCTCTCTAGAATTAGGGTCAAACAACCTGTATGTCTTAACATCTTCGCAGTAGCCAACAAAAATGAGGTGTCAGCTCTTCCGCTCCATTGCTCTCCTCTGAGCGTCAGGCACAAATGCCCATGCTTCACTACCAAAAACCTGGAATGAAGATACATCAGGCTTGACATGATACCAAGCCTCCTTAGGAGTCATATGTCAAACTGCCTTGTGAGGCATCCGATTTTGAATATAGTTGGCACAATTGACTGCCTCTGCCCAAAAAGACAAATCCATGGACCTAGACAGTATCATACAATTAGCCATCTCTTGAAGAGTTCTGTTCTTTCTCTCTGCCACACCATTTTGCTGAGGGGTGTAGGGCACTAAAAACTTATGTTGAAGACCATGTTCAAAGAAAAAATCCCTGAAAGCTTGGTTCACATACTCCCCCCCATTATCTATGTGTATCCAGCAAATAGAAAGACCAGATTGCTTCTCCACAAATGTCTTAAAGACCCGAAATGAAGCAAAGACATCAGACTTGTACTTCAAAAAGTACACCCATGTGCGTCTGGAGAAGTCATCAATGAAAGTAAGCACATATCTGGCACCAAAAAAAGGAGTAGGAAATGACATGAGGTCACTATGAATCAACTCCAATGGTGCCAAAGCATGAGTAGCTCATCCGTGAGGAAAAGGA
>MU223947.1:52200-67196 GCA_018584345.1 Thuja plicata
GGAAATGACATGAGGTCACTATGAATCAACTCCAATGGTGCCAAAGCATGAGTAGCTCATCCGTGAGGAAAAGGATCCCTATGTTGTTTGCCAAGAACACAACCCTGACAAACCCCATCAGTGCAAGCAATCTGTGGAAGCCCAAGAATGAGTGCCTGTGTGCTCATCTACTGAAGATATCTGTAATTGACATGGCCCAAACGCTCATGCCAGAGTCTGCTCACTGAATCTACATGTGCTTTAAGATAGGAACCTGTGCCATCAGAAGACTCAAATCCTTCAAATATGTATAGGCGGGATGCAGTGTCAACACTCCCAGTAGCCACAATCATATCAGAATCATGTAAGTCCTGAATAACCACATCATTTGGTGAGAACTCAACTATCTTGCTAGAGCCAGAGTGGAAAATATTATAGATAGACAATAGGTTTGTCGAAATGTTAGGGACAAAAAGAACATCCTAAAGAGAACCCCTAGCTAATGCAACAGAACCATAACCCAAAACTGAAAGATGAGATGAGTTCCCAACAGCAATCTGTGAAGTAGCACAAGGAGCAAGTGAGGTGACCAACTGCTGAGTGTGAGTCATGTGGTGAGAGACACTAAAATCAATAATCCAGGTGGGCCCAGAAGTCATTGCTTGTGTAGTAAGAGCATGACCTTTCCCTACAGGGGAGGATGTGGACTGAGAAGCTGAAATGTGATGCTCCTGCATGGCTTCCTCTAAAGCCTCCAAACATTTCTAGCACCTAGAAACAGGATGTCCATCCTTTCCACAAAAGCTACAGGTCTCAACTAATTTCTTCTTAGTCTAGGAGGTAGAATCAGTAGACTTCGAAGAAGATTTACCCTTGGAAGGGTTAGCTGGAGGTTTTGAATCAGTTTTCTATGCAGGTTTGGAGGAATACTCATTTCTTGCTGAATCTTTCTTTGGTTTGGCTTTCTGTTTTGGTTTCCCCTATGAAGACTGAGAAACCAATGCTTGGCTAGAAGAGCCAGAAGCATCCATCTGTTGGATCTTTTCCTATTCCCGTGTCAACCAATCACAGAATGTCTCAAATGAAGGCATAGTGTGTCTAGTACCCAAAGCATCCATGGTGGAGTAGAAAGTAGAAGAAAAGATCTGATACTGTCCTCTCAACTTTGAGAATATCAGGAAGATACACTCATCATCTGTCTTGTTTCTCCCACATCCCTGCAAAACTAAGCGCAGAGATTTGAACTTCATCAAGAAGTCCTCCATAGTAGGAAAGCTGGTAGGAGTCAAAGTGGTCAGCTCTGCATCAAGATGTAGTGCCCGAAACTCATTCATTGTGCCAAACAAATCTGAAAACTTGCCCCAAATGGCCCTAGGAGTTGTCAAACCATCCAGGTGAAAAGGAGACTGTCGGAGATGTTCAGTGCAATCAAGCCCATGGCTTCATCCATTTTGTTCCTGTGCTGAAGAATCTCAAAATGATGTTGCAAGATAGGTTGGTTTTCATCTAGACATGACCATAAGCCACGTGACATGATTAGCCTGGTCATGTGTGTTTTCCAGGTGTGATAATTGTGTGGTGTCAGCCGGGCCACAGAGGGGTTCAACATTGAGAGAAGATGAAGATGAAAGTAAAAGGGTCATTTTTGAATTTAAATGATAGGAATAAAAAACACGCCCCCACAATGTATAATTCTATCCCCCGTAAAACAAAGAAACAATTACTAAAAGCACAAAAAATGAGAAGAAAACTTGGATGCCAGATGCAGAGATGGAGGAAACAGAAGCCTCTACTTCAATACCAAAATTGAGTGATCAAATAAATGAATCAGCAATCAAGACCATCACCATTGCATCTGGCTCGAAAACACCTTTCCGACGATATTTTATTTTCTGAAAATGAACACCGTATGCACAAGTTACGGCCAAAAAACCAACTGCTCCTCCGAAAATGAGCTCACTGGAAAAAACCAATCATGGTAAAAAATTTGACAGTCAAATGACCATCACAGAGCCCATGAAAAAATTTGACGGTCGTCAGCACGTCGCGGGCCCATCTCACCAGAAAATTGTGAAAACTGCCAAAAAAAATTTTGAAAAATGTTGGAAAAAAAAATTTCAGCCGGTGATGTCAGCAGTGACGTCACCTGACGTGCTATCTGTGGGACCCGGTGGCAGGCGCCGGTGGCGGTGGCGGTGGCGATGGCGGGCTACTCCCGGGTGGCAGCACTGCTGCGGCTGCTCCGGTGGTGGCCAGTGGCCAATGGCCAGTGTCGGGCTGCGCCAGGGTGGCCGCTCCGGCTGTGCTTCCCAAAGGCCCTAAAAATGCCTTTTTTTGCATTTTTAAATTTTTTTTCCTTGATTTTTGTGTCGTACGGCCTAGGAGAGAGAAAAAATTTCTCAGGGCTCACTGTGACCAAAAATAGCAAACTTTATATATTTTTTGACTCTCTCAGGCCTTCTGAGCGCAATGGTGGAGTCCGTTTTGGCTCAAAGTGCCCCAGAAAATAGCGCCTCCTCCAAAATGAGGAAAAAAACTTAGAGAAGCTATGGCTTTTGTCTGCGAATCATGGCTTCAAAAACCCTCAGACTAGGCAGCAACAGGGAAGCTCTGATACCATGTAGAAGTTGAGAAATCCAACTTCACAAATCGCCAAGAACACCTGCATGCAAATAACCTGTTGCTGAAAGGAAACCAGAGAGACAAAAGCAAAGGCTTGGAAAATCTCAGCGGAGTGAGAGAAAAATCTATTCCAAGGTACTCAAACAGTAATTACAAGAGTTCAACCTTAAAGGTGAACAAAACCCTAAAAAGGTAAAAGCTAGGTTGCGCAATATAATTAATATACAATATTAATTATATGCACCTAAGAGACAACTTAAGTGAAAAATGAGTACATAGATAACTTAATAATTAAATCAACATGATATAATTAATAAGTGAAGATAAATAGATATTCTAACAACATGCACATACAATACAAGAAAAGCTTAAAATATTAGGATATGTTCCAAATCGCTTTATTAATTTAAAATATTTTAGGGCATCTTTTCAAAGTCCATTATGTGCATATCCTTCAACCATGGTTTTCCAAGAGATGGCATCTCGTTTAGGCATTCTGTTAAACAATTCACATGCCTTGTGCATGCTTCCACATTTTTCATACATGTCTACAAGAGCATTTCCAAGTATAATGTTTAACAAGAGCATTTGCAATAACCACATGGTTTAAATTGTAACTCAAATCCCCCAAGATCACATAGAAAAAATATCCTACAAACTATTGAACAGCTAATACATATCACGTGAGTGCAATAGAGGAGACCCGACTTAGATTTGTAGGCAACAACCTATAGGAGACACTAATCCCATAGTTCAAGATCAAAGTACCAACTCAACATGTGAGATGCCACCTTCATTAGATTACAAGAGATAAGAAATGTGGACCATCAAAAGACTAAAAATCATACTCCGAAATCACTTGAAGCATCAGATGCCCCAAAGACAGGAAGACAGAGGGATATACAAATGAACATCCTTCAAGTATGACTTCTAGCATTGGATGCCCAAAGACAGGAAGAGAGAGATACAAATGAACACTGTCTCTATCTTCATGTCTTTCGGGAATCCAAATCTTCAATTCATACTCGACATCATCAGATAAGTTGACAACTTCACTATTTTGTCTTCAACAACATTGCCAGAAGAAGGCATCTATGAGGAGTTTGGCTATATTTAAAGCCACGTAATTTGACTAAATTAAGTTTATATTCTTGTAATTTGTTTGGCGATAGTAACCATGAATATGGATAGGAGTAATGACTGTGTATGAGCAAGCAACATATAAGGACATTGGAGGAGTGGACAAAGGTATGTTTTTAAGGGTATAACATTATTGAGAATTTATTGTAGGAAGTAGGCCTAATGTGTGAATTTGATTATGATTGATCTTCATATAAGATGCAAGCTAACATTAAATGAATGAATTTCATATGCAGGAACCAGAACCCCCTTTGGTGAGGATCCTGCACAGTGTACATAAAGGCAAGGCGATGATTCTTCTAAGTGATCGACATGTATAATTCTTTTAGGCCTTACATGAGGTTCTTACAAAAAAACATTAATCTGAACTTGATGGTTTACATTGAATTGTTTCTATGTTTTCATTGAATTGTTTATAGGTTTGTATGGTTTACATTGAATGATTTATATATTTTTCATTGAATTGTTGTATCCTCCAATCACCTGAATCATCAGATGCCCAATGAAAGAGAGGAAGATAGATATACAGAGGAACATCCTTCAAGTATGAATTCGAGCATTGGATGCCCAAAGATATGAATAGAGAGATGCAAATGAACATTGTCTCTCTTCTTGTCTTTTAGGCATCCAAAGCTTCAAGTTGAATACTTGACATCATCATATCGGTTGACAAATTTAGTATTTTATATTCAACAACTTTTTTGAAAGAAGACATATGTGAGTCGTTTGGCTATATTTAAAGCCGGGTAATTTGACTAAATTACCTAAATTATTGACTCAAATTAAGTTTAAATTATTGTAAATTGTTTGTTTCTATTGGGTTGTAACCATGAGTATGGACAAGACTAATGACTTTGTATGAGAAGACAACATATAGGACATTGGAGGAGTAGTTAGAGGTATGGTTTAAGGGTATAACATTAATGAGAATTTTTTGAAGGAAGTAGGCCTAATGGGTGAATTTGATTATGATTGATCTTCATATAAGATGTAAGCTAACATTGGATAAATGAATTTCGTATGTAGGAATCAGAACCCCCTTTGGTGAGGATCATGTGCAATGTACATAAAAGAAAGGTGATGATTCTTCTCAAGGATTGGCAGGTATAAGTCGTTAAGGCCTTACCCAATAGCTAGGACTAAAGATTTCAAGGCTCAAGAGACCAAAATAATTGGTGTCAGTCTTTTTGTCCATGTAACTGCTAATTTTTTTTACCTTTCTTTAGCTCATCATTAGTGTGGGAG
The DNA here is from genome assembly GCA_018584345.1 of Thuja plicata. Taxonomy (NCBI): domain Eukaryota; kingdom Viridiplantae; phylum Streptophyta; class Pinopsida; order Cupressales; family Cupressaceae; genus Thuja; species Thuja plicata. The sequence continues at coordinate 57,187 of MU223947.1, forward strand.
TGAAGGAATTTAATAGATAATATTTTTATGATAGCATATCTTATTTTAGTTGAGGTTGCACTCAATCTCTATCTATATTTTGCACACCTTGTGGAATTTGAAGACATCCATAAAGAAACATCACCTCTTGTGGCTACATTACAAGTTCTAACAGAGCTATATATTTTCTAACACGATTTTAAGTGTCAGCTAGAAAAAAAAATTATTCAAAAAGGGTGAACTGATTGAGGTGAGGGATGTGAAGAATTTGACAGTAGAAAGGCTTGAAGATTTGACAGTAGAAAAGTGATCAATCTTCAAGTCTTTCTACTGTTAGATTCTTCACATTCCCCACCTCAATTAATTCACCATTTTAAATGTGTTTTTTCTAGTTGACACTTAAGACCCTCTTAGAAAATATATAGCTCTATTAGAACTTGTAATGCAGGCCACAAGAGGCGATGCTTATTTATGGATGTCCTCAAAGTCCAGAAGTGCGTGAAATAGATAAATTGGTGCAACCTCAACTGAAATAATATGCATTACCATGAAAATTTGATCTATTAATAAATTCCTTTAGACCCTCACATTTGATGAGCTAATCAAAGATAAAAAAAACTAGCAATCACATGGAAGAAAGATAGGGAACAATTGTTTTGGTTTCTTGAGCCTTGATATCTTTAGTTCAAATAGACATCAAAATACCAACATTCCCTCTGTTAGACTTGTAGGATACACAAACAGGGATGTTGTACTCATGATGACATCACCATCAAAAACTGCAACGAGGGCTGAGTTTGGCCAACGACATGTCCGACGGACATGTTGTACTAGTGACGATATCTCTGTCGAAAACGGTGACGCGGGTTGGGTTTCGGCGACGGCAATTTGCGATGTTGACGTTGTACCAGCGATGACATTTTCGTCGCCAATTATGACGATGATGGGTTTCCCGAACGATATTTTGTGATGTGAATGTTATACTCATGGCAGTAGCATCGTCGACATTTGCGACATGAGATGAGTCTACCTGAGGACAAGTTGCGATGTGGATGTTGTGTTTACGAAGGAACTGTCGTCAAGATATGTGGTGATGTCTGGGTATGCCCGACGACATATTGCGATGACATCCTTGTTGAAACTGGCAATGGGGGCCTTGTTTCCCGATGACAATTTGTGATGATTTGTTAGTATCCCGACGGAATATGACATTGGAAATGAGTGCTCTGACAATGGAAGATGGGCGATTTTTTCTGATGCAATTAATGTCGCAATGACGACGGCCTCCTTAGCCATCAAATTTAACGATGCAAGAACACCGACGAAATTTTGCTACGATTTCCAGTCGTTATTCAACAGATAGCCGTCAGAAGTTGGCTCCAAATGTATTAGTATGTTCTACTAAACAAGGAGCCCAAGCTCTATCAGGGAGCTGCAAAGTGAGATATGAGATTTACCCCTTTTTTACATCCATCACTCCTCCATCCAACAGTTTTTTTCCATCCAATGCTCCTCTTCATCAAAGTATCTTCATCCTCTCTAATTGTTATATATATATATATAAATCTTCTATATTTATTTTTTTATTTTTGGTGTTGTTTATAATATATATCATATAATGTAGAAATTTCCTGTTAAATAATTTTATACCAACTTGCAGAAAAATCAAGGAGATTAGCTCTAGTGTTGGGAATCATGGGAGGCACAATTGTGACCTCAGTTGGTTGTTCCTTGGCAATCCGAAACAAAGTAACATTTGTACCATCCAGCCAGCCAACCTTGGTGACTGAGAGTGAGGATAAAGGTGTGGGATTTGATTTTTGTTTTTGTTTCAGTTTGTTTATTATCATTAAAATATGCTTATCTGTGTTTATTTGACTTATGAAGATCCCCCAGAAATCAGGTTATTTAAGAAAGTGCAAATTGTCTTTGTTAGGATAAACTATCCTATACCCAGAACCCAGTCTCCAGACATCCACCAGAAAAGAGCAGTGATCAACACTAGAAATGTATTAATTGAGGAGTGTATAAGCATACAATAAGCCTTGTGTATATAGGCAAGAGCATATAGAAAACAAGGATAGGGTTGAGACACTTGTTTCCACATGGAGGAAGTAGAGTTCTAATAGAACTCTACAATATCCTTAAGATAAGTAAGAGTCCAAATAAGACTCAATGATATCCATCTGCCTCATTAATGAGATTACCTAAGTAAACTTAGATAAAGAGTAAATTGGTGACACAATATTACTCCAACAGTCTTCAGCTTAGAAAGTCTGATAGAAGCAACAGAAAATTTTAACGATAATAACATGCTTGGAGAGGGAGGCTTTGGCAGAGCATATAAGGTATGAATGTGGTCAGATGTGAATTATGATTTGTTGGGCTTTTGTAAATTAGATGTTTCCCTGTTTAAATTCTCAGGGAATGACTAAGGACGGAAAGGAAATAGCAGAGAAAAAGCTGTCTGCAAGATCTGCGCAAGGGAAAAAAAGAATACGTGAATGAGGTGGAGCTGGTGGCCAATATTCAACACAAAAAACTTGTCAATTTACTCGGATGTTGTTTCTACGGATCTGAAAGGTTGCTTGTCTATGAGTATTTGCAAAACAAAAGCCTTGACGCCTTTCTCTTTGGTGGGTTATTCTTGAATATCAATTTTTTAATCTAAATTGAAATAAGTTTTTCAGAATCAATTACTTTGCTTTTCATTTCACTATTGAACACAGACTCGGGAAATGGCAGAAGGTTAGATTGGCAAAAGCGGTTTAGTATCATAAATGGAATTGCTCGTGGGCTTCTGTACCTTCATGAGGATTCCAAGTTGTGAATAATTTACAGAGATATCAAAGCAAGCAACATTTTACTCGATGAACAACTGAATCTAAAGATTGCTATCTTTGGCTTAGCAAGACTTTTCCCTGACAATGAGACCCAAATTCAGTCTAAAGTTGCAGGAACATAGTAAGAATACCTCTAACTTTTCATAGTAAGAATCAAAAGTTATGACTATTATATGATTTTCAATTGGAATGTTTTGATTGTGTGCAGTGGGTACATGGTTCCAGAATATGCAATGGCAGGGAAGCTATCTGTAAAAGTCGATGTTTATAGTTTTCAAGTTTTACTTATTGAGATTGTGAGTGGAAGAAAAATGCCGACATCAGTCTTTTAAAAGAAAATCGGAGTTTTAGCTTAGTAGAATGGGTAAGACATCAAATCCTTGATTTGACCATTTCAGGTTGGACATTTGTTGAGGAATAGAAAATTTCTGTTTTGTGTGATGGTCATGCAGGCATGGAGAGCTTACAAAGGAGGAAATGCCTTTAATATTGTGGATAGTGTAGTGGTAGGAAATTGTCCAGAAGAGCAAGTGTTAAGATGCATCCAAATTGGACTTCTGTGCACACAGGCCGATCCAGTCATCCGTCCAATAATATCTAATGTTGTTACAAGAATATCTACCACTTCTGTGTCATTGCCAAGTCCAACAAAACCTGGGTTCGTAAGCATGACAAGTGAGAGTTCAAATATTAGCTGTCTCGTCCCTCGCATTTCTTCTCAGAATGAGACCTCTATAAGTATAGTGGAAGAAGGTAGATGATGGAGGTCATAGCCACGATTTTATAATGATAAAATTGGTGTATTTAATAGGAATAATATAGGTAGGTGCATACACATTTTGGGTTGGTGTTGAAGTGTTTTAGTATGCCTAATGAAAAGATAGGCTAGGCAATCTATTATATATTTGACATGTGCATGTTTGACACTTGTACATTGTCATATGGAGCAATTTTTCCATGCTAATAATATTATATTTTCAATAATAATTCTTTAATAAATAGACTTTTTATTTTTTGTAATGTATAATTTTTATATAAGATCAATTATGCATTTTTTTAATGTGTCCACTAACTTCTTGTTTCAAAGTGTAGGAACAAAATAAATGTACAAACGTTTTTAGATTTTGAAGACAATTTCATATCTATTTTAAGTTGCAGTAATAAGTAGAGGTAAATGACAACAATAATACCAATGTTATGGCTCTAGACCTACATATATTGTGACCAAGATAATTCAACAAATATATCATTAAAATGATTGTTTTTTATTAAATTAAGTGGGGAAGGGCCCCAGCCCATTACAAATCAGAAATATACTATCGAAACAAAAGGATGTTACATGGACATAACAACAAGGTTACCCCAAGAGGTAACTAAAACTATAACACAACAGAGGTAAAATAAATCGAAATTGTTTGCATAGTAGAAAAAAAGAACAAAAATTATTACAAATTATCTAAGATGGGACCCAATAGTGAGCCCAATGAAATAACTTGGGTGTTTAAGGAAGAGAGATTGACTCTTTTTCTTGCGGTGAACAAAAGTCCACAAAGAAAACATCTTTGCAAGGAGAAGCTAACAAAGCAGTGCTAGAGGAGCCTTTGGAGGCAGTAGACGAGTTAGTCAGACGAGCCATCTAATTTGGAGAGGAAAACAGTCTGAGAACATAGAGTCGAGAACCATGGATGAAATGAAACTAGAACTCGAGGAACCACCAGAAGGGGCTGCAAGAGGGGCCACAAGAGAAGGAACAAGGGCATGAGCACTCCATAGGCACACTAGTAGGAAATTGAGGTACCAAATTTGCAGAAGACTCTGACCCAGAATATGAATCAACAGAAAAAACTATGAAATGACACTAGTCAGCGTCCTTCAACTAGGTGGGAGAAAAAACTAGACAAGAACCATGGGGGCAAGAAGAGGCTAAATGCCCTATAGAAAAATAATGTCTACACCGGAAAGGGATCTCTTCGTATTCCAAAATCTGTCTCCAAGACAACTCACCCACCTTTAATGAAATCTTAGTAGTAAGTGGCTTAGAAAGGTCCGAATCCACCAGAATCCTAGTGTAGGAAGTATGAGAGAAACTGTTTGTATTAGGGTCCACTTTGATAAAATGACTCAATGTATTACCTATAGCTTCATAGGTAGAGTTGCACCACAAATGGAGGGGAAGATAAGACAACCTTACCTAGATAGGGGAAAACTTGATATGTTCAACTTTTATTATTCGATCGAACCTTTCCTTTTTAAAAAATAATAATTATAATAATCCATTTAAACAAAATAATGTCATTTAAACATCTTAAAAATATTATTTTAATTATTTTTTTAGCACAATTGAAAAAATAGCACATGACAAGTAATAGATTATAGATCTATAAAGGGTGTGTAGGGAACACAAACTGGATGGGATAAGCATATTATTTAACATAGGCATGAGGGCAATTTTAGTGTTTGGTAGATAGATAAAGGGTTGGTGATCTAATTGCTTAAAAAATTAAATTTGCCTAGCACTCAATAAGACTTGAATCTCAAGAAACAAAAAAATAATCAGTTTTCAAAATAATATCTACATATATGAAAATAAATCATGATAGTCTTAAATTATATTTTAAATATATTCTCCTCAAAAGTTCTATATTTAAAATATTTCTGAAATAATAAAACCTAATTTACCTATCTACCTTAAAAAAACATTTCAATTAATAATTTCATTATGAGCGATGTACCAAAATGTGTGTGTGTGTGTGTGTGTGTGTGTGTGTGTGTGTGTGTGTGTGTATGGGTGCAAACACAAAGTTGGGTGCCAATTCCGCGGAAGTCCGTGGCCAAAAAAAATTGGCAAACCAAAATGGGCACCTGTGTTTTTAGAAACGGGTGCCCGTTATACTTCGTGTGCCCGAGCCGTAAATATAAAACGGGCACCCATTTTTTGGTTCGGGCGCTCAGACCAAAACGGGCACCCATTTTTTAAAAAACGGGTGCCCATTTTGTAAAATTATTTATTTTTTTCTTTTAACCCAATTTGCAAGTCATTTTCACAGCTTGCAAAATGGAATCACATTTTGTTGTAGATGAGTGCCCATTTCGAGAGCTACCATTGACCCCCTTGTTGTTGTTTTTTCGAGTCTAGGTACATATCATTATTTTTTATTTGTTTTTTATTATTTTTTTCATTAAAAATGTTATTTATTATTGTTTTTAATTAGTTTAATGTTAAAAAATGTATTATGATTACTGTTTAATGTTTAAAGTTCTTTTTAACATGATTAAAATAAATTTATGTTTAGTTTTATTTTAATTTGTAAATTATTGTAGAAGACAACAAAACTTTTAAAACTGATTTAATCCTAGGTAGAAAACTAAAACCTAAACCTAAACCTAACCACAATTGAAACAAGAAACCCTAGACAGAAAAATAAAACCTAAACACAACTGAAACAAGATTGTAAACCCTAGGTAGAAAACACAAATGTAAACCTAGACACAACTGAAAACAAATTTGTAAACCCTAGGTCTAGAAAATAAACAATAAACTCTCTCTCTCTCTCTCTCTCTCTTAGAACTAGTTTAATATTTAATGTTCAATATGTATTACGTTTAATGTTTGAAGTTTGTTTTTTTAATAGGATTACAAAAAATTGTACATTATGTTTAGTTTTATTTTACTTTGTAAATTATTGTAGAAAATAATAAGACTTTCAAAACTTAAAACCCTAGGTAGAAAACCTAAACCTAAACCTAAACACAACTGAAACAAGAAATCGTAGGTAAAAAATAATTTAAATGTAAACCTAGACACAACTGAAAAAAAAATTGCAAACCCTAGGTCCAAAAAATAAACAATAATCTCTCTCTCTCTCTCTCTCTCTCTCACACACACACACACACACATAAAAGACCAAATAAGATCTAATACCTACTAATAAGACCTAATAGGACCCTTAAGACCTAATATAACTTGAATTAAGACCTAAAATGTGACTAATACTTGACCAATTAGGACCTATTACTTCACTAATTAAGACCCAGTGGGAACTAATAAGACCACTTAAGACCCAATAAGACCTAATAGGACTAATTTAAGACCTAATAGAACCTATAAGACCTAGAGATTAGGACCTAATAAGACCAATAATACCTAATAGGACCTATAAGACCTATTAAGACCTAATATGCAAGTTAATAAGACGTAATAGGACCCTTAAGACCTAATAGGACTAGAATTAAACCCTAACATGTGACTAATAATTGACCAATTAGGACCTATTACTTGACCAATTAAGACTAATTAAGACCCAGTGGGAACTAATAGGACCCTTAAGACCTAATAGGACTAATTTAAGACCTAATAGAACCTATAAGACCGAGATTAGGACCTAATAAGACCAATAATATCTAATAGGACCTATAAGACCTATTAAGACCTAATATACAAGTTAATAAGACCTAATAGGACTTATTAAGATCAATTAGGACCAATTAAGACCTAATATTCCACCTAATAAGATGTAATAGTCCACCCTTAAGACCTAATAAAATGAAATAGGACCCTTAGGACCTATTGCCTGACCTAACATTATTAATAAGATATAAAATTACCTAATACCAAATAATAAGACATAATAAGACCTAATATAGGATCTCTCTCTCTCTCTCTCTCTCTCTCTCTCTCTCTCTCTCTCTCTCTCTCACACACACACACACACACACACAAGACCTAATACATACTAATAAGACCTAATTTAGGAACTTCAAACCTAATAAGACCTATTAAGACCAATTAGGACCAATATGACCTATTAAGACCTAATATGTATACTAATAAGACCTAATTTAGGACCAATTAAGACCTAATAAGATATAATAAGACATAATAGTCCACCCTTAAGACCTAATAAGACATAATAGGACCCTTAGGACCCATTCCTTGACCTAACATTATTAATAAGACAAAAATACCTAATTCCTACTAATAAGACATAATAAGACCTAATATGCTCTCTCTCTCTCTCTCTCTCTCTCTCTCTCAGCCAATTAGGACCAATACCTGACCTATTAAGACCTAATTTAGGAACAATAAGACATAATATGACATATTAAGACTAATTAGGACCAATAGGACCTAATAAGATGTAATAGGACCAATACCTACTAATAAGACATAATAAGACCTAATAGGTTCTCTCTCTCTCTCTCTTATGTTTTTAATTTATATTTCTATTAAATGTTGCATTTAATTATAAGTCTAAATTAGATATTTGTAAGGTAAAACGTAAATTATATAGTAATTGTCAATTTTCATGTTTGTATATACATTTGCAGATTATATACCCATGGATCATTTTGATATTGAGGATCTTTTAGGTCAGCGGGAACCTCCACCTCCACCTCCACCTCCCCCCACTCTTACAGAGTTGAGGGAGAATATTAGGAGAAACCTAGATGCCATCACACATGACATTAATAGCATTAGACATGAGCCTCACCCACCTCCACAGCTACTATGCCTTGCAGACAGCATGCAAGGCATTTTAGATTCAGTACAGTCATTAGACTTAGAGCTTGATAGTTATCAGTCATGGAGGGAATCCATGCATAAATTTTATGTTGACAGCCTCTCATATAAAGAGGTCAATGAGTTAAAAATTACAAAAAATCATTTGAAACCTTATTTTGTGAACCCAAAAATAGGTGAGGAGACACTTGGCAAGAAGCCGCGCATTTCTATTCAATGGTGTTGACACCCATAGATAGTTGCACATTTTTGGGAGCGGTGGTGGATGGTATTTGACCATCCACCACACACTAATCATGGGGTCCCCTTATATTTTTTAAAAAAATTATGGGTTGAATTTCAATTGGGTAGGAAACCCAATTACTTTGATATGAGATATTTTCAGGGGGTTAGTCGGGGTATGCCACAAAGCAGGCCAGGGGCCATATTGAGTGATAGAACTCAAAATCATGTGCTTAATGAGCCCCTTGTTCCTCTTCCTACTTCAATAGTGCCTACACCTATCCACCATCAAGCAGTGCACTCATCTCTTGGTTCATTGAGTTCCCTTTCGGGGAATTTGTTAGAGCAGATGACCTAGGCAAGGGTTGCCCCTAGCATAGCACACATTTGCATGAGCTACGGGGATATATGCAAGGATCCCCAGAGTGAGCCTGATGGTGATGGTGTTGCCCATGGTGGATATAATGATGTTGACGATGGCGCACATGGTGATGTTGACGTTGGCACACAGGGTGATGTTAGAGATGACATCACGTCATATGTTGATTTTCTATGTGCAGACAATGATCAACTTGCAAAGGTAAATTTAGTTATTTAATTTATACTACAATATTAAATTACATATTTATACACATATCAACCATAACATTTGGATTTTTGGTGAACAGAGGAGGGTTGACACAGGGTCATTTAGTGACCGTCATCATATCACCTCCACACCTCAAGATCTCGGCCACCCATTCATAGTATGCACTTTCATCTAGATACATAGGTTAGTACATTTAAATTTTAAACAATTAAAACTTGAATTGATGATGTGTTTGATATATTTTTTGCAATTTTGTAGGGTGCTTCATGTACTACTGAGGTCGGCAGTTCTTTGTGCTCCACCCCACTGGTCACTGAGACTCAGCCTCATATACCTATAGTATGTTTTACATTCATTAATTTGAAGTGTTTATATGCTTACTAGTTTATGTACAACTTTTATTCATATTTATATTTTTTGCAATTGTAGGATTTTGGATTCTCTCATGTCGTATCACATTTACGTCCTAACTCATTAGTGACACTGGCTATGCATCAGAAATCTAATGTCAATGCTTATGTTCGATAAATTTATAGTCAAGTTCAATATAAATCAAAATTTATGTATGTGTACAAGTTTTCAATTCATGATTTAAATATGTTGTTCAGGTGGATACTACCATGAATCTTGGCATGGCTACAGGATTGAGTCAAATGTATCCATCCACATTTTCCTTTGAGGTCGTGATTAAAATTAACTTTACATTGTCTATTGTGTACCTGTCTTTTATAGGTCTCGATTAGATAAATTTTGTAATTTGTTTGTTTTTATAGGACTTGACTACATCAACTTTTGATGTTGGTGAGAGTGGACCTCCTTGTCCCACTGAGGGCATTACACCACATGGACATAGGGT
>MU223947.1:106842-121106 GCA_018584345.1 Thuja plicata
TTTTGCTCTCATTTTTGAGTAACTTCTGAGTTCTGCCTTTTGCTTCTTTCTGCTTCTCTCCTGTAACAGGTTATTTGCATGCAGGTATTCTTGGCGTTCTGTGGATTTGTATCTCTCAAATCCTACAATGAAGGTATTTTCCTTGGTTACTCTACAAAAATCAAAGCATACAGATGTTTCAATTTGACATTGAAAAAGGTAATTGAAATTACTCATGTAAAAATAGATGAAAAGTTTATGGTTCAAGAGAGATACTATGAATATGCACCTATGATTGAAGATGAACCCAGGCCTAGCAGCAAAGATACTATTATTGAAGAAATGTTTGATTGCGTTGATGTCTCATGCAATGACCCTAAATCAAGCAGAGAAGAATCACATATTACAAAAGAAGAATTCATACCTAAGGTTCCTAAATTCACATCTAGATACCACTCTAAAGATGATATCATTGGAGATTAGAGTAGCAGTGTTTTGACCAGATCAAAAGCAAAAAGTCTATCAATGGATGAAGAGGTATGTTTACTTTCATAGATTGAACATTTAAGTGTTGAAGATGCTTGTAATGATTCTGATTGGAAGAATGCAATGAAAGAAGTATTAGATCAGATAATTAAGAATGGGACATGGGAATTGGTTCCTAGACCCAGTGACAAAAATGTGATTGGAACAAAGTGGATATTCAGAAACAGGATGAATGAAGATGGTACAGTAGTAAAAAACAAAGCAAGATTGGTATGTAAAGGATATGTGCAGAGAGAAGGAATAGACTACACTGATACATTTGCCCCTGTGAGAAGACTAGAAGCCATAAAATTGTTCTTGGCCTATGCAACATTCAAAGTCTTTAAAGTTTATCAAATGGATGAAAAGTCAGCCTTTCTGAATGGTGACTTGAAGGAAGAAGTCTACATAGAATAGCCTGAAGGATTTAATCTTTTAGAAAAACTAGACATGGTATGCAGATTGAAGAAAGCACTCTATGGTCTTAAATAGGCCCCAAGAGCTTGGTATGAGAGACTTGATGGTTATCTTACCAAGATTGGATTCAAGAAAGGTGCAGCAGATTGTAACCTATTCACAAGAGAGACACCTGATAGATTACTACTAGTTTCCATATTTGTTGATGACATTATCTTTGGAGGTAATGACAAGCTTAGTACAACATTTGCAAAAGAAATGCAGAATGAATTTGAAATGAGCATGATTGGTCATATAGAATACTTTTTGGGACTAAATGTAAAGTAGACAGATAAAGGTATATTCATTAATCAGTCAAAATATGTGAAGGAAATATTGAAGACCTTTAAGATGGAAGACTGTAATCCAGTATGCACTCCTATGATAACAAGAAGCAAGCTTTCAAAAGATGATGATTCCACAGCAGTTGATAAAACATTGTACAAATATATGATTGGAAAACTCATTTATCTAACTCAATCTAGACCTGACATATCTAATGCAGTTGGTATTCTTGGAAGTTTTGCAATTGAACCCAAGCAGAATCACCTAATGGAAATCAAGAGGATATTCAAATACCTAAAAGGAACTATAGACTATGGTTTATGGTATCCAAAATCAGAGAATGTACAACTTCATGTGTATACAGATGCAGATTGGGCAGGCTATATTGATGATAGGAAGAGTACTTCAAGAGGAGTAGTATTTCTTGGAGATAGGTTGGTTTCTTAGATAAGCAAGAAGCAGAACTATATTTCTCAGTCAACAGCAGAAGCTGAATATGTTACAGCAGCACTGAGTTGTTCAACCATGGTTTGGGTCAAGCAGATGGTTAAAGACTTTGGTATTCAGGTTGATTATCCTATTGTTATTCACTATGATAGCACTAGAACTATTAACATGTCTAAGAACCCTGTGATGCATGTAAAGACAAAACACATAGAGATAAAGTACCACTTTCTAAGAGAAAAGGTTGGAGACAAAGAAGTGAAATTGGACTATGTGAGCACCAAAGAACAGTTGGCAAATATTTTCACAAAACCTTTATCAAAAGATACTTTTGAGTATCTCAGAGAGAAGTTGGATTAATTCCCTCTCCCAAGTCTGATTAGAGAATACAAGAAGAACATCAGTCCTTTGTGATTGATAAATGGTTGACTACTCTACTTCAGGCGTAGTACCTGTGCCTAATAGTTTATGGCGCCCTTTGCCATTGATGTCAAAGGGGGAGTATAAAGTAAGGGGGAGCATATACTCTGTGGGAGTATAAAAATAGTCAGAAGAACTGAAGCAGTGTAGAGGAATATTTGATGAGGATATTGAGAAGATTGTAAAAGAAAGAAGACACTATGTGCTGAAGATGTTTTGAATATCATATGTTTCCATCAATGTCAAAGGGGGAGATTGTTTGAGATCTGTTTCTGTGCAGTTGATTGATTGTATGTTTGTCATTGATGACAACATATAATACATAGTAGTGTTTCTGTATGTACTTATCAGAATGATGTTATCAAACCTTGCGTGGTTAGATACATGTTGTAGACATGTTTAGTATGTTATGTTCATACATGTATATCTAGATATGATGTTTTAGTCAAGTTGTGTAATTTTGATTTTGGCAGTTACAGTTCTGGAAGAGTATCTGTTCAGAGATGACATATTTAATGTGTTACTTGAGTTGTGCCTATCTTCAAGATATGCGTGTGTATATTCATGATTATTTATGATTTGATGATAGTTATCTAAAGGAACTTAACATGTTTCAAGAATATTGCAAAGTTAGAGATGATTTGGTGAGGCCGACTTAGTGAAGCGTCGTGTCTGTTCAGGTTATATTTGCGTGGTTGTAATTATGCTTGTGTGCTTAGTAAACCTAACAAGGATGTTATGAAGAGTTGTCTTACAGGTCCCATGATCTCATACTTTGAGGAAGATACTTATAGCAAGTCATTTGTGATACGCTAAGTGTGAATGATACGAAAAGAGACAGAAAATGTACAGAGCAGAATATCAGTTGTGGTTCATTCATCGAGAGTCTATGTGAAGAAGCAATAGAAGATTATAATACATTAGAACTGATCAAGACAACAGGTCTACTCTACAGTTCATCATCAGATATAGTGCATATCTGTTCTATAGAAGGTTGTAGCCTTCACCATTGAAGTAGTGAGCTTTTGGACAGTGAGTCCTCACCCCTAACAGTGTTATTTGTAAAAGACTCCTAATAGGGTCAGACCCTTAAGCAAGTCACTATACTTATTGCTTTGTAAAGAACAACTCCTAACAGGTTTGCAAGATCTTCTAATAGGGATTACTATAAACAAGTATAGTTCATTGTGGGTGCTAATTCCCACCGAGGTTTTTACCATTTGGTTTCCCCATAATCAAATTGTGTGTTGTGTACTGTGTTATCTGAATGTGCATTTACTTTATTGTATTCTTAAGTTAAATAAGTAAAAAGAAGTAAAGTTACTGATAATTGGTTCACCCCCCCCTCTCAGTTATCCTTTGGGACTATTCTAACAATATATACATATATTTATGCATATATACACATACATATATATGCATATATACACATATATGCATATATGCATATATATATGCATTTATACACATATATATGTATATATACATACACACACACACACACATATATATATGCATATATACACATATACATGCATATATACAAACAATGTGTATTAAAAACAATATACATGCATATGTACAAACAATATATATTAAAAAACAATAAAAAAATGCAAATAGAAATGTAAAATACATGTTCGCAAGACGTTCAAAAAAATGGAAGCCCCACAATGTCGCAATCACTTTCAACCCAGCCGAAACAGTGAAAATGACTATTTCGGCGAGTTAAATTCTACCAAAAAAAAACCTAACCTACTTTTGATCGAAAGTAGGTAAGTACTTTCGATCAAAAGTACTTACCTATTTTTGATCGAAAGTAACTTATGATTGAAAGTACCCATTTTTGGTACTTTCGATCGTAAGTTACTCACTTTGATCAAAAGTTTGGCCTTGTTCCAATCGAAAGTAAGATTTTTTTTTCATGGGCCATGCTTTTCGGGGTGAATTCCTTCTTCCCGAAAAGTGTAACCCACTATTGTGGGATCACCCAATTATGTATAGATATTGACTTACATTTATTTGACTCAGAATTAATCATTTTGTTTCACCATAGACCACTTCGATGATTAAATGACGAAGCATTGGTCTTAATAGAAATTTGGAAGCAAATATACTATTTTCGGTACTAAGAAATCTTGATATATATCTAACATGTATCAATCTCTACATGATTTGACTTAATTAAAGATGGAAAAGATTAATGAGAAAAAATTAATTAACACCGCCCTTCTTAACTGAATTACCACAAAATGTTCAATGTAATATATAAGTACACCAAAATAAATGGTTATGTAGAAAACAAACTAGACCTTCATCCAATTCTAATAATAGCTTAAAATAAAATAGAGATACAATATCTTAATAAAATACAAAGATCAAACTATATGTTTTGTAGGTCTATCTAAAAGCTAAAATTGAAAGAGATCTGCTATGTAAAAGCATAAGAGGGAGGCAAGGTCCAATTTTCTCTCTTCCATATTTGAATGAGGGGTAGACATGAGTGAGGATATGGTTTCATATGAAAGTGTCAAGAAAGTAGAGTAAGAAGAGCTCCTTCATAATTAAGTGTGGGTCTAATATCTTTTGAGACTCCTAACCCCATTGTAATTTGGACTAGGCGTTGAGGCTACATTCACCAAACATTGTTGGATTGTGCATGACTATGGGTGTGGGATGATCAAGAATCCATAACATTCAATATTAATAAAAAAATATTATTATTTTGTTGTCTAATCAAATTGAATACATTAATTGCATTTTTACTAACTATAACTAATATTTGTTTGGTGGAATTGTGTGAGGAATATGCTTTGATTACAAAGTACTTAGGGTGAAAGGTGATGCATTTTTTTGTAATTTTATAGAGAGGAACAAAAGGATAATAATTATAACTCGATGTAAGGATCCTACAAGTTAATTTTTCTCAAATGTAGGTTCGCCTAATCAGATATATGCACATAGTGTAATGTTTAAATAATTCTCTTATCAATATATTAAACTCACTAAGACTTGGCTAAACCATTGCGCCCAATACTGAGAACCATGCACCTATTTAATTTTATTGTGCAATCAAATAATATTTTTAATTACATTTTAGGGAGGCTCACATAATAACACCAATCCAAGTTTGACAACCTAAGGTAGAGAAGAATGACAGGTCAACAAAATATATATTTATATAATATTAAATATACATGCAAATGGAAATATAAAATAAAATCTAGAAATGAAAAATGAGATATTAAAGAAAAGAAGAAGAATTTGGTCATGGAATTTACACCAATGACCAAAAAGTAAGGTGTCATTTATGACCAATCTATTCGCCTCTTAGTTGGGAGGCAACATAAAATTAATGAAAATTGTGCATGTGGTAAGGTGGAAGAGGTGACTTCATGTCAAGGATGTCTGAAAACCTTTAAATTTGTCAAAGACTTAAAAAATAGATGAAGGATGGTGCGCAAAGGGATAATAAATCCACAACCTTCCTTTAATCCATAATTTAGGGCTCATTTTGGTAGAGAAAATGAAAAAGAATATCATGATTAAAGGAATTTTTGACTTGTATTGAGTTTTTAGGGAGAAAAGAGAGAAGGATGATCAAGTACAAGAACGTTATCATGTGAACATGCACAAAGATAATTTAGATTCCCTATTTCTATGTTTGATGATTCCTTAATCTTATTTTCTTTAATTTTTTGACATAGGTCTTGAACATCATGCTAGACCTATCAATGCACTCCCTCCAACTATTGTGACCTAGGTTAGGAGTTTAAATGCTACTTGAGAAACAAAAAAAGGTGACTATAGCCTTATTTCTCCAACATTCCACACACACAAAAAAAAAAAAAAAACTAAATGATCAATTTATAAATGCCTCAAGGCTCTTTTAGAAGGCTATATGAGTATGTGCACCAAGATGGTGAACAAAAAGGGGGTATAAGTGGCCACTTTTTTCTTGAAATTAGATAAGCTTGAACTTGGAGGAGAATTTGAGACTCTATACTCAAAATTTGAAGATACCAAAACAACATGAATTGTATAACTCTAACTCTAGTTTCTAACCTACTAAAGTTTTTTAAAAATGAATAAGAATAGGGGGTTCTAATTGTTCGCACACCAAAAATTGTTCATTTTTTTCACCAAAATATCACATAGTGTTTGACATGTGCTTCAAAAGCAATATAGTTGCATCAAGTATTTTGAAAATCCCCTTTGGTTGAAAGATACTTAAGAGTGAGCACTAGAAGTTGTGTATTTTTTGTTGAGTGTTTTTTTATGATTTTTCAAAGTGGACTCATCCTAAAAATCAAATACTTGTTCGTATACTTCAAATAACTTGTACCAAACTAATCAAAAATTGTTTTTTTTTAATTGTAAATAATATATTGTAGAAAAATAATATATAATTTATTTCAAATTCGGACAAGTAGGTAAAATGTTATTAAAAAAGTGTACATGTATGTCTCTAAGAAGTTTAGAGTCACTGTTAAAAGAAATCAAATATTAATATGTTAATTTGTTGTTCAAATCTAAATATATATATGGTTAGAAAGGCCAAGAATCATGTAAAATTATGGTGGTAATTTTACAAATAACCACTTGATAATGTGTAAACTTGATGATGATGAAGTTGAGAAACTACATTGGAAGGAAGAAAAATGGCAAAAGGAGGGAAATGAAGCTCCCAAGCCAAATGTTTGTAATCTAATCCTAAGTACAAATATAAATGTGTACTAGTAAAAATTTGTATGTGATTTTAGTTAAAAAAAATTCAATGGGGGTTTTTATACGTAAAACTCACGATAAGATTTTTGCCCATATGTGTTTATTTGACATAATGTTATAGATATATATAGAGATAGAGATAGAGATGGAGATGGAGATAGATATAGATATAGATATAGATATAGATGGGTATGTGAAGGATCATGGTATACCAATCTATGGCCTTAAGTGGCATTGAAAAATTAGAAAATCAAGGTTAGTCAACTTGGCGTAAAAAGTTTAACATCTTATCAACCTTATGTGAAAAAGTTATAAGAATAGAATCTATAGGAAATTGAATGTAGTTTCTAAACTACTAGCCCTTTTCTGAAAAAAAATAATAATAATAATAATCTAATTATTGAAAAAATTAGATTTCAATGCAGTAGTACAAAAATTTCAGGAAAAAGATAAAAATTACGTGTATGTCTGAGAACCTTAATCACAATCAAATGATGATATATTTTCACAAGATTATAGATATAAGTAGTAGACTCATGCACGGATGTGACGCATATTTTTGTGTATTTTTTCCCAACTAAATACTTAATTATGAATTTTCTACTACAACTTTTTCAAAATCAAAAAGCACTTGTATCTGACCACCTTAACTAATTCTAAACTTTAAAAAATTGAAAACTTTTTTTTTCTTATAGTAGGCAAAGCATAGAATGCAACACATGTTTCAGATTTCAAAAAGGTTAAACCATTTGAAAGTTATAGTTGTTTTTCAATCAGTCTGTCAATCAGGACTTTACAGGTAACTCAATTAGAAAAATAAGTAATAATTACTTACTGAACTTGAAATTTGACAGCAATTATATTGATAGAAAGTTGATAATTTCTTTAAGAAACCCTTTTTGTTTCATAAATTTTGAGTGAAAAAAAGGTCGTGAGCTACATGGTCGAAGTCTGGAGATCAGAGGGAATATGGTAAACACGTTTTTTGGGCTGACCATCCACATTTGGCATTGCAAAGCCAAAACCCGAGGCATATACTAAAGCAAATCCGATATCTGAAAGAATATCGGATATCCAATTTTTCCCGCCCAAATTCTGCTTTCCATTTGAAATTTCAACATATTCAATTTTCAAAATTTTTATTTCAATGCTATTTTAAATTTTGATTTTACTTTTTAATTTTTGTTATAGATTTCATTTTTTATTATATTAATACTATGATAATAGCATTAGTATTATATTATTATTATTAATATTAGTATTGTATAATAGTAGTATTATATTATATTAATTGTATGCGATAAATTTGGCCTTGTTAATTCACCATACACTTCAACATAGTCCTTCTTCACCAGGTACACACAAGAATGAATATGAGATTATTCATCTTATCTGCCTGCGTGATTCAACCTGTTGCCTTCTATCCAAACGGGGTTTTCAAAATTGCTCTCAGGACGAGAGGCTCACAACCATAGACCAATCTAGGAACGAAGGATTTATCATGATGGATGCAATGCAATGCAAGATTATTCTAAGAAAATGAAAGATGTGAGATGATCTAAGCCATGATAACAAGTGCAATTATTCTAGAAATTGAAGCTATTCTATTGCAAAATGAAGTTATTCTATATGATATTAGCAAGAAAATGAGACAATAATTCAGTATTCTAACAATGCCAAAGTAAGTAGGTAGGGAAGGGGTTTGAATGAGAGAATGAGAGTTCTTTTATAGACTCGGAGGTTATTCAGAATAGAAACTTTCCTTTTTGAAATAAAACAGATAGAAAAGCCAGCTCAAAATAGAAAGCTTTATTCAAAAGAATACAATAAATTGTTTTCTTTCTGCTTTAGCTGTTTTCTTTCTTTGATTTAATTATTTTATTTGTTTTATCTATTTTTCTCTCTTTAAAGAAGAATTTAAAGAGAAGTTTCCAATTCTAAATAGAAGAAGATTTTTGGAGAGATTATCCAATTAATTAAATAAATATGACCTCATAATTGTTTTTTCTCAATTATCTGAATAATTAAATTCAATTATTGAAATGAGGATATTTATTTAATAATTAAATATTGTTTAATTCCTTTTTCATGTGTCTCAGCTAAAGAGGGTGAATTTAATTTAATTAAAGTACTAGGACTTTATTAATTAAATTAATTCAATCATAAGGTTTGTTTAGCCAATAGATATTTAAGAATTAAACATAATGTATGATTAATACAGATTTAGGATTTTCTGCATTTGACACTTAGGTCAAGTAGAGTCAGTCAAAAACTCAGAATTGCCTAGTCCAATAGGACTTTGATGATTCAAAAGAATAACAAATGCAACAAAATTGGTTAGAGTTGCAAGATGCCAATTTTGGGGTGGTACATTTTGCCCCTCTTTGAATTGATGTGCGAGCAGTGCATTAATTCAAAGAATAGTCTGGTGCCTGAGGCACAGAAGAATAGATTTGAAAGTTGATGATGCAAAGATTTTAGAGCCATCTCCAAATTAGAGCTTGACTATCCGAAGTCTAGGTTAGGTTGCCAAGACGCCGGTCAAGTAGAGTTTCGAGGGTCATCTTCAGAATGAAGCTTGATCCTCAGGGATCTAGGTTAGATTTCCCTGATACCTAAATAGATTGATATCCTTCCCAAGGTTATCCTCAGAACAAGGCTCAACCTTTAGGAGTTAGGGTTAGATTGCCTCGATACCTGTCTCAAAAGATAATCAATAGAGATTTTAGGACTATCTCTAGAATGAAGTTTAGTCCCCCAATGTCTAGGTTAGATTGCCAAGACACTGGTTAGATTGATATCTTTCCCAAGATCGTCCCTAGAATGAGGCTCAATCTTCAGGAGTCGGGGTTAGATTGCCCCGATACCTGTCTCAAAAGATAGTCAAGAAGGGTTTTTAGGACTATCTTCAGAACGAAGCTTAGTCCCCCAATATCTAGGTTAGATTGCCCAAACACTGGTTAGATAGACATCTTTCCCAAGGCTATCCCCAGAACGAGGCTTAACCTTCAGGAGTCAAGGTTAGATTGCTCCGATACCTATCTCGAAAGATAGTTTTTCGAGAATCGTCTCCAGAACGAAGCTTGATCCTCAAGAATCTGAGTTAGATTGCTCAGATACTTAAAGATGATAAGATGTAAGGAACAAAAATGTCCTTATTGATTGAAATTCATGGAACACCCAGTTTTGACCATGAGGTACGAAAAATTGAACATGCCCCAAGTGATGAGATGCCCCTAGCAATGAGGACTTTTTAAAAATCAGATCAGATTGTTTGAACTAGATTCAATGATGTAATCATCCTGCCCCCTCAGGAGCAAAATTGAAAGATGACATGCCATAAGAGTGATGGAGAGAAAAAAATCATAGAGATATGGTGAGTCGGAGATCAAGAAGAACTCAGAATAGATTACGGAAGAATTCGGAAGATTCAGGATCAATTTTGAGCGATTTCGAGGTCTGGTTGACCAAGTTTGACTAAAGTTGACCAGAGTTGACTTTTGAGGAAAAAAGTCAAAAATATTGAGAAAATGATGATATGATAAGAGTCTGACAAGAAAGCAACGTCAGAAAGTTGACTGCACAAGCGTCCGATCGCGTCGGTCCCAAAAATTTTAAAATGCTATTTTGAGCGATATAGGAGTGTCAGATTTCAATTTCGATCACAAAAATGGGTTGAGCATATAGTTGAAGATAGAGAGAAAGGATCAAACACTTGGTCAGTCATGATGAAACCAGAGTGGTGAAGAAGAATTTATAACCCAGAAGAATACAATGAAAAGAACACCGAATAATTGTCACAATGCAAGTCTAGAATGAAAAATGCAATCCTATGCTAGATGCAATATGAGAGTGCAATTCTAGGACATGGTTGTGAGACCCATCATATGTTTATCATCATTGAGAATTTTATTTTTGGAACATGAAATTCGATACAACCCTTACTGGCGCCACAATGCAACCATAGGGATATGAATATGACTCTTCATCGGATGAAATGTAGGAAACGAATGTAAGCACCAGGGCACAAAAGCCAAGATGACCTGAAAATTGTTTCCAATTAATGTTGCAAGAGTATACTAGTATCGAGGCATTCAAAGCCAAGATAACCATGAGTGTGATCATGCGTAAACAAACATATCAATAAAAAACAAAGTAATGACAAACAGAGCAACAACAAGCAAGGAGATAGTACCGACCTCACCATGGCGTACAAATAAACAAGATCGAGGGATGTGAGGCTGTTCCACCTTATTGCGGGAGCTCTTATCACATACACCCTATTTATTTTATGTTGCCGAATCATCGGGACTACACCAACAAGCAGTAGACAAAGAAAATATCAATGAAATCCATAAGAATAGACAACATACAAAGAAATATTCAATCATAGCTCAGCATGGTTCAAAGTTTTGCGAATGTATATGTGTAGAGGTGTTGAAAAACACCGTTATGCTTGTGCATGCATTGTGTTTGATTGTTATCGATAGATGTTTACATTTGAGATATTCGATGTGTGTTAAAAAATACAAAGGTGTCCAAAGATAATGTTGAGAAACACTATTTATGGTGGTGTTAAAAAAACTAGTTTGTGTCAGTAGCGAGTTGTCCTTGAGAAGTGACAAGATTACTGACCCAGGTGTAAACCAAAGATGTGATCAAATAGGGGGCCCATGCCCCCAATAAATGATGACTAACTTGACGTATGTTGTGAGGACAAACCAGATATGATTGCCTCCAATTGTATGGCACTGAATTAATGACAAGTCAGGAGAGTCTGCAAAGGGACCAGAGTGTCACCAAAGTGACCAAAAGATATGTATAGACTAAAGCATAGAATTGTCAAGACCGATTATCGATAGATAGAGCATTTGAGTATAACTCCAACTGGAAAGAATGTGAGCAGTCTCGATAGAATAGCGATAGTAGGCAGACGCAGTGAGAACCACTAGTGACTGACGCGAGAGAGATGCTCAAATGAAATGATCATGGCATAAGCTATACATCAGTAGGCAGATGCAGTGAGAACCACTAGTGATTGATGTTAGGGAGATTCTCAAGGAAAGAGAACTCGGTGAAAGCTAGGTGATAGTAGGCAGACGCAGCAAGAATCACTGGTGACTGTCACAAAGAAGATCCAAAAGGATAATAGGATAGTGCCCCCTAGATCAGGAGGGCCATTATGAGAGTATGACCAGTTTCAATCCATGTGAGTTGGTGTCTTGACAGGAGTTGAAAGTAAATGAAAGTGGGAAAGCATGAAAGCAATAATGCGGGAAAGAAAATGCGTAAAGCCAAGTGGGGCTATGATAGATATAGCATTGTAGAACAAGAGGCGCCTGTTTACCAGGTTTTCACCTTCTTGGCAAAAAAAAAAATTTGCTACCAAGATGCCTGTTTGCCAGGTTTTCATCAATGGCACCTTTTCTCTTTTTCTCTTTTTTGTATTTTATTTTTCTATTTTTTAATTTTTTTGTATTTTTGGAATATATGATTTTTTTTGGAGATACATCAAAGCACCTATCGCTAGGTTTTCACTAAGATGATCATTTTTTCAAGACTTTTTCATATTTTTAGTTTTTTTCAGGACTTTAGTATATACATGAGCATACTGAAGATGTCTTAGCTGTAGAACCGCTTCAGATGAAGAGCGTTGATGGGCTCTTTGAGTTGTTCTCCTTCAGTAGTAGAGAGTTGATAGGTACCAGACCCAAACACTGTAGTAACAATATATGGACCGAGCCAATTAGGTTCAAACTTTCCTTTCTGGACCCGATGTTGCTGATTCTTAGGGTTCTCCCTCAGAACAAGGTCACCTGCTTGAAAATCCCATGGTCTTACCTTCTTGTTATAACTCTTGGACATTCTTTTCTGGTATGCTCGAAGGTGATTGAATGCCACTTGCTGACGTTCATCAAGTAATTCTAGCTCTTGTAGCCGAGATATTCTAGTATCTTCATCAGTAATGAGGCCCTTCAAAGAGACTCGTAGAGAAGGAATCTCAACCTTAATAGGTAGCATAGTATTTGCTCCATAAACCAATGCATAAGGGGTAGCCCCTGTTGGTGTTCTTATACTTGTCCTGTATGCCCAAAGAGCTGGATTGATCCAGAGATGCCAATATCGTCCGAATTTATGCACTGTGCGGTGCAGGATCTTGAGGATTATTTTATTGGAAGCTTCCGCCTGTCCATTACCCTGAGGATAATAGATGGAAGACCAGTGTTGAGTAATTTTAAATTTAGAGCATAGCTCTGTCAAATCCTATTTTTAAATTATCCCCCATTATCTGTGATAATTGCGGAGGGTACACCATGCCTACAGATGATGTAATTGAGAATAAACATTGCTACTATTTTGCCACTGGCAACGGCAAGAGGGACTGCCTCCACCCATTTAGTAAAATAATCCGTAGCTGTAATGATAAACTTATGTCCATTGGAGGATGAGGGGTAAATTTGTCCCACCAAATCAAAGGCCCATTGTTGAAATGGCCAGAAAGTAATAAATGGAATGAGCTCCTTGGCTGGAGCATGAATCAAGTTTCCATGTAATTGACATTTTTTGCAGGACTTAGAAAACTGTGTTGCTTCTTTTTCCATATCTGGCCAGTAGTAACAAGCTCTAATAAGCTTACGGGCCAATGTCAGGCCGTTAGAGTG
Organism: Thuja plicata; assembly: GCA_018584345.1. NCBI lineage: Eukaryota > Viridiplantae > Streptophyta > Pinopsida > Cupressales > Cupressaceae > Thuja > Thuja plicata. The sequence goes on from MU223947.1 coordinate 120,342, forward strand.
TGACCCACAAATGCCTTCATGCACCTCTACTAATTCTCATTTGGACTCATTGGGTTCTAAACACCTAAGAAGGGTACCGTCTAGACCACGTCTATACAAGTCATTAGCAATGATAACGAACTATGAAGCACTACGGATTAGGTGACGTTTCTCATTCTGGGAATAAGTGTCTGAAACAATCTGGTCACATAGGTAGGAGAAGATGTGATGGTAGCGGGATGAGTCATGTCCTATGACAGAATAGATCATCTAGGAGTCAGGAGAGTCATAGGCTGGGTAGCGTAATGTCTCCACTAGGAATTCATGTCTGAAATCATTTTCAGGCAGTTGTAGCATAGAGGCAAGAGTAGCCATGGCATCTGCTGCTTTGTTATCTGCCCTTGGAACTTGCTGAAATGTGATGTGAGTAAAGTACTATTTGAGATCATCAACTAACCGTTTATAGGGTACCAACTTGGCATCCCTTGTTTGATAGATATCATTGACTTGGTTGATGACCAGCTGTGAATCTCCAAGAACATTTAGTTCATCTACTCTCCATTCTAGAGTGATCTTCATGCCATTGATAAGGGCTTCGTACTTAGCAATGTTGTTTGTACAAGAAAAAACATCTTGTATGCTTTCAGTAATGAGTACCATTGAGGTGTAATGAATAGTATCCCAGCACCTGACCCCTGTTGGGTAAATGAACCATCAAAGAACATAGTCCATGATCGATGTGTCAGAAGTAATATGGACTCATCTGGAAATTCAATGTGCAATGGT
>MU223947.1:127195-140542 GCA_018584345.1 Thuja plicata
TTGCTTTATGTTTTGGGTACCTGATCAGGCCTAGTTGTCGGGACCCTTCTTTCCTGCTTTCTGCAGTAGTTTAGCAGTTTTGCTTCTCCCTAAGTTACACTTAAGGGGGGGTGTTAGAGTAATCTTTTGTAATTACTCCTTAGTGCTTAAGTTTCTCTTAGGTAGTTTAGTTAGACTTAGGAAAGTTTCCTTTTCTGAGTTAGTTGCCCTTTTAGGGTTTCGGCATCCTTTATAAGGATTGTCCGCTTTGTAATTCTTACGGAGTTTGTAAATCATTTCATTGTTGATAATATAGAAATCATTTCTGTCAACATGCATTTGCAGTCTCTGGCCTATCGGCCGCCTTAGCTCTTTCTCTCTTTCTGTCTTCTTCATTCTCGTAGCAGTTTTGCATGCAGGTGATCTTGGTTGCATTGCGTTTCAGCAATCTCAACATTTTAGACTTGGAGGCATCTTCCTTTCCCTTGATAATGATGACATTACAATATTCAGTATCAATAGGTTCAACCATATTAATGACATTGTCATTATTGGTGTATGTATAGTTGACCTTAGCATCAATATTTTTGCCTTTGGATGATTCACCTTTTCCATGAGGAGGAAATGGACCTTTGAAAGCTTGGTGATCAGAATTTTTGTTGTGACCTCCTACAGCAATAACCTCACTATCGATGAGATCCTGGATTTTATGGCGCAGTTTAAAACAAGTACCGGTTTTATGACCTTTGTTTTGGTGAAAATCACAATAAGCGGATTCATTCCACCAAGGGGGTCTTGGTTGTGGATCATAAGGTCGTGAATTATCCAGTGGAGTAAGTAGTTGTCCACAAGAGTCTTGTAAACCACCTCAAGAGGTTCTCCTAAAGGAGTGAATTCACGCTTGGACCTAGGAGCCCAAGGTTTAGGTCCAGAAAATCATGAAGTACTTGGTTTAGATTTTGTTGTAGCCTGTTCAGTGACTTTGGCCGCTTGCATCGTGGTAGTGAGATTAAAGGCAGCCTTGGAAGGCTTAGCTGTCACGTTGTCTACAACACCATCATTCACAACATTTTGGTTTTTGTTGGGAAATTTAGACTTATCTTTGCTTGAGGAAGAAGACCCTTGTTTATTTTCTTTATGTAAGGTCAATTCTCCTTTCTTGATCATAAATGTCTCGATTCGTACAGCTTGTTTGATCATATCATCAAAGGTTAGAGGACCTTGTAGCTGTACTTGATACCCAAAGTTGGGGAGAAGATTATCAAGAAAGATGTCCAACTTTTCAGATTCGAGTATCTTGCGAGAATATCGTGTATAGAGTTGTCTCCATCTTTGGCAAAATGCCAAGAAAGATTCCCCATTATTTTGTTTCAGGTTGCAAAGATCTTGAATATGAACCGGATGTTGGATGTTATGAGAATAATGTTTTAGAAACAAATTGGCAATTTCGTCAAAGGTCTTGATGCCAGTTGGTAGTCTAGAGAACCATTCCATAGCTGATCCTCCCAAACTACATGGGAAAAGACACATAAGATAGGTTGTGTCATGTATGAATTCCTTGGAGAGAGCAACAAATTCTCTCAAATGGTCTTGAGGGTCAGATGTACCCAAGTATTTGTCATATTTAGGAAGCTCAAATCCTTTGGGAAAAGGAGGCATGTGAAGATCTTTATCAAATGGGAAAGGACAGATGCTTTCCAGTGTGAATTGTGTGACAGGTTTGTCTTTCTCTTTCAAGAGTTGAGAAAGTTGCTCTTGCATGGTTTGCATTTCTTTGCGCAAGTGGGAATTTTCAATTTCTTCATCTTTCTCAATAAGTGTTTCTACAGCATAATTAGGAGGTAACTTAGCCCCTTGATTGGCTAGTTCAATAATGTATTTTTATTTTTCCTTAGCTATTAGAATTCCCATCATTTTACAGAAATCTTTGTTAGCATGAGCTTGTGCAATCTCTTCTTGAGTGATTTCTACTTCTACATCATTAGGGGGGTCTTGAGAATGTGACTTACCCCAAGTTTTAAAGAGGTCAGTTCTGCTAAACTCACCACTGGATTGATTAGGATCTGCCATCTTGCCTAAATGCAAGGATTCAAGGTGTAAAGACTCGGTATGAAAAGATTGAGTGTTCTCTAAATTTGGGTCTTCTTGGAACAAAGGATTTCAAACCTGACTAAGATCCATAGGAAATGACCATTTATTGTAAGGTCAACGTACTGGAGAAGGAGATCGAAATGACTCCTCACTAGATGTAGCCGGTAAAGGTGTGGAAAGTATAGATTCATCTTGATTGATTGAAGGATATGTTTTGCCACTTTGAGTTGTGACAGTCATAGACAAAGTTTGAATAAAGGAATGTGAACTAGGACCAAACTTCAAACTGTCTCAAAGATTGCACAGAACGTGCCAAAGGGTGAAGTATCCTTGGTGCAAATCGTCTAAGATGAGGCTTAAACAAGCCAAGAGATGACTATTGTGACACAAGGCATGACAACACAGGTGAAATAGATCAAAAAGACATGAGACAAGACCAGTTTAAGCAAGAATCACATAGTTCTCAACCTAAGAAACCAAGTTTCAGACTGTGTGAAGATAGATGGAAGAAAAACAAACCCATATCAGAGACCAGATTTGACAGAAGATCAATTGATTGGCAAATTTAAGCTCACTGTTCTGGACAAAAGACTGCAGTTTCGCGTGAAGATTCTCACCGAACCGCATGAAGAAATGCTCAGTTTGCACAAAGAAGGACACCAATAATAGGATAAAAGACTGACAGAATAATGGCACTGATGCCAAAGTTCACGCGATAGTGTATTACAAGTCACGCGAATATTCTCACCGAGTGATGCAAACTTTGGGAAACTTCACGCGAAACTATGCAAATGGTAAAAAAGATGTTTACAGAATCAGACTGTTAAGACCAGTTTGTGTTTCCCAAGATGAAATCATGCTATTTTCTGACCGATTATTCAAGTTACAGATTGTTTTGGACATGTTCAAGATTGACAGTTTGTGTGTTTTGATGATAGTTTCAATTGTTCAAATGATGCACCCACGCAAAACACATTAAGAAGAATATTTGTAGTACCAGAACAAGCACATTACAATCCTAGGATAGCTAGGACAATATTTGTTGAATCCTCACTTGAACCGAAGTTTAGCTATGCTTACTCTTAGCGGATAACTTAGAAGCTTGGAAGCACAGGCTCCTCCTTACATATGCACTCACTTCTCAGGCATACCAAGCTTCGAACCCCAAAGGAATTGCTTTCCAAAGGGCTGTTATCTCTACTAAAAGCCGTAAGAATGTGGGGCATCTTAGTCGGTCTCTGACCTTCCGCACCAACAGATAGAGGGTTTTTGGAAAATTAGAACAACAGTTTGTAGTAAGGTCATATGTTCAGGTGGTTGTGATCAAGTCATTTTCCCAATAAAGGGGGCTCTCGCAATCCTTTCAAAGCAAGGCTTTCACCTTAATGATGTCAGGACTTTAACGCACCACTAGGGTACTGGAGGAGATTTTGGTTGCCACAATGAATTCACACCTGTCTATTGTGACATCAATCACAATAGCATTTTTTTGTATACCAGTTTGGAAGGGCTTGGCTTTAGCCTATTACTGGTTGGGCATCCACTCTCACCGGCTCTGCTAAAGCTCTCAGGAGGTAGCCACTCTAGAAGAATCACATGAATTTCTCTTACACCCAAGATCCATAAAGGCGAGGGGAGAGGATACGTTCATGTAGTTCTTAGGATTACAATCTAAAAAACACTTCAATCACGCAAGACAATGATTCATTTTAAGCACCAACCGAAGTGTGTTTTAACTACTTAAAACAGATATAAGAAGTTGTGAAAACATGCAAGGTCTTCGACAAACGTCCTGCAATAAACTCATTAGTAGTTTGTAATGCCTTTCTTCATATCAGCGTCCTACAGAAAACATGTCAGAAGTTTATAATGGCTTTCTTTGTCTCAGCGTCCTGCAAACCACTGTTATGATGTTTCAAAAGATAAAATCAGAGAAATACAGATGTCAAAAAAAAGCAGGTGGTTAGAAAACCGAGGTAAAATATATCAAATTAAAAGCTCTGGTCTATAAGTTCACGCGATAAAGTATACTAAATCGCGTGAAGAAGTTCTGTAAGCCACGCGAAGAAATAGAAAGTTTGCGCGATACGAAAAGAAAGTTCACGCAAAATTAAAACAGAACATGTACGGAAGTACGGACAGAATGCAAAAAATGAAAAATATGAAATGAAAGGAGGCCAGGATAGAAATGTATCGGCCCCACGGTGGGCGCCAGAAATGTATGCGATAAATTTGGCCTTGTTAATTCACCATACACTTCAACATAGTCCTTCTTCACCAGGTACACACAAGAATGAATATGAGATTATTCATCTTATCTGCTTGCGTGATTCGACCTGTTGCCTTCTATCCAGACGGGGTTTTCAAAATTGCTCTCAGGACGAGAGGCTCACAACCATAGACCAATCTAGGAACGAAGGATTTATCATGATGGATGCAATGCAATGCAAGATTATTCTAAGAAAATGAAAGATGTGAGATGATCTAAGCCATGATAACAAGTGCAATTATTCTAGAAATTGAAGCTATTCTATTGCAAAATGAAGTTATTCTATATGATATTAGCAAGAAAATGAGACAATAATTCAGTATTCTAACAATGCCAAAGTAAGTAGGTAGGGAAGGGGTTTGAATGAGAGAATGAGAGTTCTTTTATAGACTCGGAGGTTATTCAGAATAGAAACTTTCCTTTTTGAAATAAAACAGATAGAAAAGCCACCTCAGAATAGAAAGCTTTATTCAAAAGAATACAATAAATTGTTTTCTTTTTGCTTTAGCTGTTTTCTTTCTTTGATTTAATTATTTTATTTGTTTTATCTGTTTTTCTCTCTTTAAAGTAGAATTTAAAGAGAAGTTTCCAATTCTGAATAGAAGAATATTTTTGGAGAGATTATCCAATTAATTAAATAAATATGACTTCGTAATTGCTTTTTCTCAATTATCTGAATAATTAAATTCAATTATCGAAATGAGGATATTTATTTAATAATTAAATATTGTTTAATTCCTTTTTCATGTGTCTCAGCTAAAGAGGGTGAATTTAATTTAATTAAAGTACTAGGACTTTATTAATTAAATTAATTCGATCATAAGGTTTGTTTAGCTAATAGATATTTAAGAATTAAACATAATGTATGATTAATACAGATTTAGGATTTTCTGCATTTGACACTTAGGTCGAGTAGAGTCAGTCAAAAACTCGGAATTGCCTAGTACAATAGGACTTTGATGATTCAAAAGAATAACAAATGCAACAAAATTGGTTAGAGTTGCAAGATGCCAATTTTGGGGTGTTACATTAATATTAGTATGATATTTACTAATGTTAGTATTATATTTATTATTAAATATGATATTAGTATTATATTTAGTTTTAATTATGGGATAACCTTGATGTCCCCATATTCTTGAACAAGAAGTCATTAACTCTTATAAATGTCACTAACTACTAAATCATGCTCTCCCCCATTAATAGGGAAAATCGGCATCCAACATAAATTGTTGTTTCTCCAACAAATTCTTTCAACAAGCAAGTTGTCTTTCTATTTTGCTAACAAATTAAAGTGCACATGTCTGAGTATTAAGGATCTCTCTTTGATATAGGGCATAGTGTAGTAAGAGAGCACACATTCTCCTTATAAGACACATTTTTACTACATTTCAATGCCTTCCCATTAACATCTTCTCACCATTGCTGAAACAGGCATACTTAAAATAAATATGTGCTAGAATAATAAGTTAGGTTATTGCATAACTACCTCTATTAATCCAAGAAGGCGCATGTCCTTTTCTCAAAATACATGTACCCAAGAGATAGGGGTAGCAGCGAATAATGTGAATGCTCAACTTCAAAAAAATGCACGACACAAAATGGTTTCTCCCATTCAAGGGTTCAAGTAGAAATCTATGCAGGAAACTCTTTATGTCATCTTTGAAATCTCCTCCTTCATTCAAGGTGCAATCTTCCTCTATGATCACTTACTTTCTTTATATATGAAATCCCTTCAAAACTGTTGTGCTACAAAAATACATCCAAGTTGGAGAAGTAATCTTTTGAGGAATCATTTATATCTACTATAGTTAGCCTCTTCATGCCAATCATGTATGACTTGCATATTTTTAAGTATTGAATGTTATTCACGACATAGTGAATTTCAAACTAACAACAATGCCCTTTCCTACAACCTTGCATTCAATAGACCATTTTCATCATGTCTTAACACTCACTCCTTAGTGAAATCTCATCTTTCAGCAGGTAACCTCTATCCAATATAGCAAGACCAACCTTCAAACACTACTCTAATACCATTTGACAATGCAAAAGCATAAAACTTCATTTATCGATGTGTTTATTGATTCAATCATAGTGCCTTTAAATAGGAAATACATAAAGCTTAAACTTGTTGCATAACCACTAATAAGTATGTAGTAGTTTTATTACTACAAACTAAAAACTAAACCTATTAGTGTTAATTTTTCACTCCAATCACCATTAACATGAAAAGTTTTCAGATTCAGTCACTGTTAACATGCATCAATTCACTCCTTAAATTGGGGATCTGAGAATGATAGATTTTATTGTGATTTCCTTAGGTTTATGCTCCATGCATTCTTTATGTAAGGCTAACTAAAGAGAAGTGCACTGTATTTTCTCCCCCTCTTCAGAAATTACATGCACTTATTGCATAATTTGTATTTCTATCTAATTAAATATTTATTGTAATTTACATAATTGAAACAATGTGATCAATATAGAATTTTTATTCTTAGTAGCTCCTTGTTTCTTTTGTATAGTTCTGCAAATTTTGTTTTTCTTTATAGCTAGATCTATGTTGAAAATTCTACATGGTAACAGAGCTTAGGAGCTAGGAAAGAGCAATTTTTTTTTAGGAACAGAACATCAAAAAAGCTTGAAAGAATGAAGTTTTTAACATTTTCTCTTCTTCCACCATATGATTATTTCAAATGGAAGCCAACAATTCTTCTTCAGCCCACCAAAAGAGGCTTGTATCGAACAATCATGGCAATAAAAGTTGAACTGAATTCTACATCACAGACAGGCCAAGGTCATGCTCTTTTTGCATGGGCCTTGCCTTCATTTTCTCTTTAGTAACATCATGTTAGTGGAACTGTCATGCAGGTCTCTTTTCAACATTATGGAGGGGTTTCTACTGCTCATGTTGATGTTTCCTTAGTTCCACAGTTGATCAATTTTATAGATAATTGGTACATATATTTTCAACTAGCAATTTGTTCTTACATGGTTGAGTAGTGTCATTAGGGTCACTCATACAGATTCATGTGTCATCTGTATCCTTGATTGATAGATGTTTTGTCTTTGTTTGTCATTTATTCATTGTACGAGGGTGCCTATGTAGATTATTGTCTTTTGTATCTTCAATTGACATATGTTTTGCCTTTGTTTGTCATCTTCTTATTGTTCGAGTAGTGTTGTTTGAGGCACTCATGCAGATTGATCTTGGTCTTCATCTTGGTTTTAGAGGAGTCTCTTCATTCAGCGCTATGGTAGTTATAATTCAACAGATGTCCATAATTTTTTCATCACAAAAGTTTTTGTTAGCATATATTTTGAGGGCAGGGGCTATCCTCCATGTAAAATGAACCATAGACAAAAAGGAGTCAAACTTTTTTTTCACATTCGCAAAACTTATTATTTTTTCTTGTAATTTTTTTGTGGTTTTCCACCACAAAATATGTAAACCATGAAGAACAAATGCTAAAAAGTTCACAAAAATCTATTGTGTTTTTTGTTTTTTGAAATTTGGTCAACGTTGCATTTTACATGGAGGAAAGTTGCATCCTATTTTGAGGGGTGGAGGGAGGGAGTTTATTCCCATTGGGTTTTCCCTCTTTCTTCTCTCCTTTCATTAGTTTTTTCTCCTTAGTTAGCCTTAAAGGGGGGCGTTAGTGTTAATTTTTTACTCCAGTCACCGTTAACATCCAAAGCTTTCAGATTCAGTCACCGTTAACATGCATCAATTCACTCCTTAAATTGGGGATTTGAGAGCGGTAGATTTTCTTGTATTTTCCATAGGTTTATGCTCCATGCATTTTTTATGTAAGGCTAACTAAAGAGAAGTACACTTTATTTTATCCTCCTCTTTAGAAATTACATGCACTTATTTTATAATTTTTGTTTCTATCTATTTATATTCATTGTAATTTACACAATTGAAACAATGTGATCAATATAGAATTTTTATTCTTGGCAGCTTCTAATTTCTTTTGTATTGTTCTGCAAATTTTTTTTTTCTTTCTAGCTAGATCTATACTGAAAATTCTATAAAACCTATGATGACATGTAATTGATTGAATGTTTGAAGATGTTAAGTTGATGATCATGCAAGGCATTAAATCAGTTAATGTATTGTATTGTCATTGATGTCAACTTGATATAACCTGTATGGTCATGGAAATACTGCCAAAGACTTCAAAGAACTGATGAATCAAGGCTATGCTATCAGTAATGCATATAAGTCAAGTATTCACTAAGTGACTATATACATCGACAGAGTGCACACCAACGGACAGAGTAAAAGAGCAAAGTCACAATATTACCCAAAGAGCAAATGCACAACATCACTAGCGAGCAAAGTCACAGTGTTTCCCGACGAGTAAAACACAGAGTAACCCAACGGAAATAATTACAGTGTTGCCTGACGGAAAAGACAAGGACAGAGATCCCGGTGACAATTGAAGTCACACTGACAGAATAGTCTGTTATCACTGACGACTAACTAAAGTGTTGACCGACAGAACAGAGAGTTCAGAAAATGACAAAATGCTTAACTATCAAGAGCTAAAGATAGACTTAACTGATACTTATCATTATTTTCATCATCCAGATAAAACCAAAGATAAGTAATTGATTTAAAGCTACTTTGTCCAGTTGGCAAGAAGATCTCTTCGAGATAAAATTGGAGTTTTCTTTACATCTAATTGGCGAGAATTATGGATCACGCCAAGAATCAAGAAAGCCAAGAAAAGGTAAATCATGTCTATATAAAGACAAACCCAATTCATTATGAAGAGTGTGGGGTGAAGAGAAAAGAGGGAAGATGCTAAAGAGATTCTGAAGGAGAAGAAAGTCTTCATTCAGACATGATCAACAAGCTGAGGAAAGAGCTAGATTTTGCAAACACCAATGAACAGTGAGACAGCATCACAGAGCAGAACAGTGTGGAGCAAAGGTATAATATTAATTATACTGATCAGAGAGGTAATGCACTTACAAAAGATCTAAAACTTGACAATTCAAGTTGTATGTATGAACAGATCATTAATCTTTCAATTTAACCATTGAAGCATCAAGTCTCTTAACCGAGAAAGACTTAAAAGTCTTTTGTAATTAAGATACATCCCAAAGAGTATCAATAAGTTTGATCATGAAAGTAGCATTGGATATATTCGATACCTATTGATAGGCCAAGTGAGTGTTTGATCAAGGATGGTAGCATTAGATGCCAGATACTAGGTGAAAAACTATCTTTTCGATCCTCTAACAAGGTCACACCTAATAGTGTATTTGTAACCTTTAACAGGGTTGCTCCTAATAGAGCTCACTTCAAAAGAGTGAAAATTTGAGGTATCGGTCCCAGTGGTTTTTCCCCTAACAGGGTTTCCACGTTAAAAATCTATGTGTTATGTGTTAATGTTTCATTACTTTACTGTTTTACATTTCACATATGCAATTCTGGATTGATCGGTATACTCTACATATTTATTGTATTTCGGTAAATAGTTGACTGCTTATCAGTAATCATCCAGAAGAGAGATTTACAAAGCAATCTGACAAATAGTAAATTGATATAAGTATTTCAAGGCATTCATCTTGTAGGACATAAAATAACTAGAGGCATAATTTGTGGTTATAAGTTTTAAGGGTTGATTTAAGGATTAAAGTTTGATTTCATTGATTGCCCCCCCCCCTCCCCCCCTCTCAGTTATTACTAACAATTGGTATCATATCTTGTGTGCTTAGAAGGAAGGTTTCAAGACCTAAACTAAAGATCACAAGATGAACAGACGAGATGTGCCCAAGTTGAACAAAGATAATTTTTCTTTATGGCAAAGCAGAATAAGACTCCACTTATCAGGTATTGAAAATGATGTTACTCAATACTTAGATACTGAATATGTGTTGCCCACAGGAGCACCAACAGTTGAACAAATGAGAGAGAAGCATGAGCACAACTTCATGATGATAGAGCTTGCTTCCTCACTCTCCGATGTTGAATTTGAAGATGTCAAAACCTGCAAGACTGAAAAGTAGATGTGGGACAAATTTATGCTTGTTCATGGTGGTGACAAGAATGTTTTGAGAGCCAAGGCAGAAGCCTTAGAGGAAAGTTTGATGATCTCAAAATGAAAGAAGGTGAAAACATCACACAGTACAGTACAAGAATCAAAGAGATAGTCAATGTTATCCGAGGAGTTGGAGGTGTACTAGATGAAGATACAGTGGTAAGTCAAATTCTAAGAACCTTACTGCCTACTTATGCTATTAGAGTATCTGTCATACAAGAAATGAGAGCAGTAGCAAATACCAATGTTACTCTAGACAGTTTGATTGGAAGACTTATTTCATTTGAGATGAACAATTTTGATAATAGTGTCTTACCAAACATACAGTTTGCATTCAAATCTTTTTTGAGAATAAGTAAATCAAGTCATAAACATACTATGAGAAAAGATAGTGATAGTTAAAGTGAAGAAGAAGATCTTGATGAAATTGAAGCACTTATGGCAAGAAGAATGTAGAGAGGCAAAGGTAAATACATAGGTAAATTACCACTTATTTGTTTTAATTGTAAAGAGATTGGACACTTTGATGCAAAATGTCCTAACAAAAGAAAAGATGACAGAAGTAATGATAGATCATTTGAAAAGAAGGCTGACAGAGGTGATTACAGAAGCTATCGACAATTAGAAAGAAGAGATACCTAAGACTACAAAGACAAAGGAAAGAAGGCCAGTTACCTAGCAAAATGCAAAGAGGATGATACTGACACCGAATCTGAGGAAGACATCGAGATGGTGTTTGTGGTAGTAAAAGATGATTCAGATGATGATGAATAAAGGTATGTAGAAACTGCTCTCATATCTAAAATTAGTAAAAATGATGTCTAGATCATAGATAGTGGTTGCACTCACCATATGACCGGTGACAAGTAAAAGTTTGAGACTTTTGAATACTATAAAGGTGGGTGAGTAAGAATAGGTAATGACACACCTTGTCCCGTTGAAGGTAGAGGAACCATAATGTTGAATAACCAGATAAAATGTGAAAATGATTATTGGGTAAATGGATTGAATTATAATCTATTGAGTGTTTCTCAGTTGAATAATTCAGGTCACAGAGTAGCATTTGAAAATAAGAAGGCAAAGATCTTCAATAAATCAGGAAAATAAATTAGAAAATCTGATTGGTATCGGTGAGCAGACAAAAGGTAACGTATTCTATCTTAATGATACTAACACCACTTGCTTAATGGCTAGAAATGAAGACATATAGTTGTGGCACAAAATATTGTGGACTTTGACAACATGATAAAAACAAGTAGAAAAAGAAATGTAAGAGGCTTTCTGACGATGACCAAGCCCGACAACATTATGTGTAAGAATTGTCAAAAAGGTAAGATGACAAAGTCTAGTTTCAAAAGCAAAACTCATACATCTGATGTCATTCTAAAATTAGTCCATACTGACCTATGTGGACCTATGAGGATAAAGAGTTATTATGGAGATAGATATTTAATTATCTTTGTTGATGATTACTCTAGAATGATGATAGTCATATTTCTAAAAGATAAATCAAAAGCATTTAAGATGTTTAAATGGTATAAGGCAATGGTTGAGAAACAAAGTGGTAAAGAATTGAAATGCTTAAGATCGGATAGAGAAGGGGAATTTATTTCAGATGGATTCACTAACTTTTGTAATGAGCATGGAATCAAAAGACATGTCTCTACACCAAGAACACCATAGCAAAATGGTATTGCTAAAAGAAGGAACAGATCCATAGTTGATTGTGCAATGACACTAATGATAGAGAAATGCATCACCCAAATCTTCTAGAGAGAAGCTTTCAGTACTGTTGTTTACACATTGAACATAGTACAATTGAAGAAAGACACTAAGAAGACACCTTATGAGCTATGGTATGGATACAAACCCAATGTGATTTATTTTAAAAAATTTGGTAGTCAATGTTATATCTTAAAAGATGATAGAAATGGAAAACTTGACTCCAAGAGTGATGAAGGAATTTTCTAGGGTATTCCACCAAGAGTGAGGCTTATAAATGTCTAAATAAAGCCTCTAACAAATTTGTTGAAAGTGCAAATGTAAAGATAGATGAATTTGCAGAGAAGAATGAAAAGGAAAGCACTAAAGAACTAGAAGACTCCAATAGGTTTGTTTACAATGAAGAACCTGAAACTCTACCTGGACAAAAATATAGAGCTCTCGAGCAACAGATCATTGCACCCGAGCATCAGGCTGCAAATACTGACAATCAGAATATTGCTCAAGATGATGCACAAATTGATGAAGAACAGAATGAAGGACAGAATGATGATCAAGCTAATAGACAAAGAGTTGAACCTGTACTTGCCAGATATGTCTGAAAGAACCATCCACATAACCAGATCATTGGAGAGAAGGTTGGTATGAAAACCAGAAGTAAGTCTCTAAATACAAGATGTCTTATTTGTGATTATGAGTCAAAACCTGTCAATGTTGCACTTGATAATGATGAATGGATAAGTGGTATGAATGAAGAGATTGAGTAGATAAAGAAGAATAATACATGGACACTTGTATCGAGACCAGATAACAAGAATGTCATTGGTGCAAAATGGATATTCAGGAATAAAGTGAATGAGAATGAAGAAGTCACCAGAAATAACCCAAGACTAGTATACAAGAGGTATGCACAAGAAGAATGAATTGACTATGGAGAGACCTTTGCACCCATTGCTAGGCTAGAAGGAGTGAGAATATTACTTTCTTATGTTGCATGTAAAGGCTTCAAGGTATATCAAATGGATGTCAAGTCTGCATTCCTAAATGGAATACTTGAAGAAGAGGTATACATTGAGCAACCATAAGGGTTTGTTGATCTAGAAAAGAGGGACATGGTATGTAGACTACACAAAGCCCTGTATGGATTGAAACAAGCACCCCAAGCCTGGTATGAAAGACTTCATTCCTATCTTATAAGTATTGGATTTGTAAGGACTAGTGAAAACAGTA
>MU223947.1:156084-168703 GCA_018584345.1 Thuja plicata
CAATTCCAATTCGAAATTGTTGAACCAAACGCAGAAGTTAGAATTTGTCAGTTCCAATTCCGATTTCGAAATTGGCAACCAAACGCAGAAGATGGATTGACTAATCCATCTTCCGGGTCAACCAAACTGACTCGAAAGATGCAAAACCGGAATTTCAAAACCTGATTTTGAGATAATCAGGTTTTGAGTCAAATTCCAATTCCCCAACCAAACAAGGCCTTAGGTTCTCACTAGGGATCATGGAGTGTGATCTGAAAAGTTGATGTTAGAAAACATATACAATCGAAATAAGAAATTCAAGCTTTAAATTATTTTTTTATTATAATATAATTGGTGCATGGAATTAATTTATCAAAATCCGCCTATTCTAGAATAAGGACCTATTCTCGGATTAATTAATCTTGAAAATAAAAACTAGAATAAGATTATTCTTCATTTTTTTAAATTAATTTGAACAATGTGTATTTTTAACTTGTGTATACACATACACATACACATATACACACACATACACATATACACACACACACACACGTGTGTATAGTGTATATATACACATACACACACATATATGTGTGTATACACACACATAGTGTGTATATACACATGTGTGTGTATACACATATATATACACACATGTATATATATGTATGTGTGTGTATACACACACATATATATACACACATGTGTATATACACATGTGTGTATATACATACTCACATTAAAAAAATTAAAAATTAAAATTAAAAAATAAAAATAAAAAACAAAAATAGTTAATAAAATAAAATAAATTTGAATCCATAAATTGCTTATTCTCGAATAAGAAATGAATTCCAGCTTTTTTTTAGAATTAACTAATGCAAGCATTGCCCCAAAAATGGGTATTACTTTCTAATTCGGGAATTCAAAAAATAGCCCCAAATAGCGAATTAATTTATTCTCAGAATAAATAATGCCTATTCCAGATTAATTCCAGGCACCAAACGAGCCCAAATATTTAGATTTAAATTATAAGATAATGTATTAAAAAATAAAATTTTAGATTTGAATTATAATGTGTCATATGGAAGAATAGAGTTTTATTAAACTTCATAGAATTATTTATAAGTATTATTAAGTATCTAAAATATTTTTATATGAACATTTGAATTTATAAGAATAAATACATGTAGGGGAGGGAGTTAGTACATGTACACCCTATCTTTGAAGGTTCACGCGGAATGCCACTTGAACCCAAAAACTTTTTCTTCCTTTGCCACGTACAATGTCTAGTTGTCTGACCGAAATATTAAAAAAATTGCTTTTGGAAAATGTTTGCCATGTGTGCAACACGTCGATGTCCAACATGTGCAAATTTGGGCATTTTGGTGCGTTGACCAAGACATGCACTGACCCACTTCATTGATCTTCCCGCAGTGGGGTGTAAAATCATGATGGTGGTCATGTGACATTGAATTGTGTGGCCACCATTCAAATTAACCTCTCCACATTTTTGATTTGTTGCCACCCATTACTCTTCCTCGTAGTGACATTAAATGTGTGTCAATTTACGTTACTTCCCCCTCAAGTCTCCTAGTTCTTGATCACAAATGCATTGAATGTGACTATCTTCTCGTCATTTGAGCTCACCTTCCTGTCTTTCTCTCCCGCGTAGTCTCCAGTCCTGGGAACATTGCAAACTAGAATGTGTTCGCTTCAAATCCACTACTAGTTCACCTGCAAACCATAGCAAGGCTCCCACCATTAGCACTCTAAACAATTTTTATAGAAATGCCACACTCCCTAATAGTGGCAATTCTCTCAGCATGTCATTCTTTGTTCGTGGTTTTCAAGTATGTTTATTTGGTTTCAAAAAAATTATTTAGTGCTTATGTTTCTTGATTCTTATTTTGTGCTTCCATTTTTCAACTTGTAGGCTCGCTGACAAGGGTTTGAAGGCGGGGAGGTAGAGTACCATGCAGGGCCCAAGTGTTCAACCCATGTGAGGAGAAATCCTCACTAAAGCCTTCATTTCCCATTTTTGGACAGTAAATTTCCTTTTTTGTTTGATTTTGCATTCATCTCTAACTTGAATGTGCATTGTAGCTTTATTTGTGTTTTTTGGGTGCTTTTTGTGTTTATGAACACAACAATATGTGTTCATAAGCACATTTAAATTTGTGAGGGAAATGTACTCTTTTGTTCAAGCCTCACTATTATTTTCGTGGCGGTATAAAACAAATTCTATTTTGCATCACTGCTAATATTCATCATTTGGTTCAATATTAGGGTTTAATATTAACTACTACTCTTAGGGTCTAATTTTCCCTACCACTATTAGGGTTTTCATACAACTATTTCACTGGAAAATTTGATAGTCGTATGGAAACCCTTCTATTTTTTATCATTTGAGTCATTTGCATTTACTATTTTTTTTACTGCTATCATTGTTGTTTCCAATTCACTATTACTAATACAATTTATATGATATTGAATCTAAATGGAATGTTGTGAATAAATTGTTCTTCTAGTTACCTTTAAACCCTAATAGTAACATTGAATCATAAACCCTAATGTTTGTTGTCAAACAATTATACTCAAAGGGAATTGAAAACCATAATGATAATGGTATAGTTGAATAAGTACAACAAGATTCAATATAGATAATAGTGCACATTTATAATAGTAGGCTTGGTAATTATATTTATCAAAAATTGATATTTTACATCGACAATTACATCACTTGAAAATATATTAGACCGCTTTCTGGTATTTCTTGGTTGTTATTTGTTCGTGATCTTTGGGAAAGAAAACCCATCTCCGTTGAATGGATGAAGGAATTCATTCAACCCATCTTCTTTTGAATGGCTGAGGACAACCGAAGCCCGCAACCTCATCACACAAACTATGAAATAGAATTTTGGGGCAAAGATTATGTAAGAGGGAGAATTAGGTACAATGAATTAAAGAGACAATAGAGGATCTAGAAAATCTGACGAAGATAAGGTAGGTACTAGCTGATAGAGAATTTTGTACAGATAAGTTATGGTGACAAGTTTCGATGCAAAATAATATCTTTTAAGGCCTACAATTTTGAATGTGAAGGCTTCGACATTAAATAGAGAAAATATGGGACAATCAGGGAGAAGAAACTTATTTTTGTTTTGTAGACTTTAAGAAAGCCTTTGATATGGTACCTAGGGATAAGCTATGGAACAGAATGGAAGAATTGGGTATCCCTGACAAGTATAGAGTGGCAGTGCATAGATTATATGACAAAGTTAGAGCCAAAATCAGAACTAATGAAGGAATGTCTGAATGTTTTGGTAGTGACATTGGTGTTAAGTAGGGATGTCCTTTATCCCCAACCTTGTTTAGGTTATACCTTGTGAATCATAAATCTAGACTCCTAAGTCGACAATCCTCTTTTACTTCTTTAAACTTTAGTTGGGCCTGTCGATTGAGGAAACAATCTCTCAGGACGACCCATGTGAGAACAAGGTGTGAGCCACACCACTCCAACTCATGTTTAAAAAATTTATACTTTGGGGTTAAAGCCTCGGGACTCGATCGGCATTTGAGCTTATAGGCTCATGTCTAACATAAAGTAGGGTCTAACGGTCTCAATCACGTTCTACATGACTACTTGTGCCAAGACGCTATGTGGGGTTATACGCCTCAATCACGCTTGCACAAACATAGAGGATATGATAGAATGAAGACCCATACTAAACACTCTAGGCCTAGAAGCTACCTTATTCACCCCTGAAAGGTGATAATCTTTGTGCAAGGCAAATAGTAATTTCCCCAAGATACTCGTCCTTTTGTGCCCTCATAAGCATTTAGATTTGGATAATACGACATCATGACTGGAGCCATTGCATGCTTGGTGATGGTTGCATTCTAATTAGCTTTTGATTGTGTACCTAAGTCTATGAGCAAAGATTTTCATGCTATGCTAGTTCTCTAGGGAAAGGTGTGTTTGTACCCCTAATAATAATCACAAAAATTCTAAAAACAAATAAGTCCTATCAAAATGAGACAAAATCATTTTTCTTTGCGTGTGTGTGTCCCTAATTGAACACTTGAAAACACCTAGAAATACACTTGAAACATCAAAAAAATTTAAACTATCAACTGTCAACCGAACACATATTCTAAAGTCTTCTCAAAAGGTCATCTCTGGTACTCAAAACATCATTTATGGTTGTAAAACATCATCTTTAGGATTCAAAACATCGTCTCTGGTATTTGTTTCATCGTTTCCTCGATCTAAAAGGTTGTTTCCTGTTGTCTTATTACACTATATTGGAGAAAAGTGTCATTTTCAGTCCTTGTTTGGTCATCTCCGGGATATTTCATTATTTCCAGTCAATCTTTCATCATCTCTGGTAAAAAGGTCATTTTTGGTGTCTGTTTCATCATTTTCGGGAGGGATAACCTATTTGGTCATTTTCAAAATAGAGGCCATTTATGTACGTCTTTTGATAAATCTAATCATTGATTCAAACACCCTTTTCGAACTACTTGCGCCATCTATTGTCAAGGGTATCCAAATCAGTAAGATAATTCTACAATTTTCCAAAATTTTGCCCCAACTTTGTGAGGTCATAACTTTTGACTCGGTGCTCAAAATTTAGAACCGTTTTCACCGTTGGAAAGGTCTCCAAAAATTCTAATTTTGTCTCTAAAATCGTGTGCCTTTGTCAACACAATTTTAGAGATTGAGGAAATTCTCAACTTCCAAAAATGAGCATAAGACCTCCAAAAATGCAAATTACTAAAAGATATAAAAAAAAACAAAAAAAATATGAAAATTTTGCATTTTTTATTTTTTCCTCAAAATGATCATACATGCTCA
This sequence comes from Thuja plicata, assembly GCA_018584345.1. Lineage (NCBI taxonomy): Eukaryota > Viridiplantae > Streptophyta > Pinopsida > Cupressales > Cupressaceae > Thuja > Thuja plicata. Next base: position 160,925 of record MU223947.1, read on the forward strand.
TGGTCTCCTGGATACATCAAATTCAAGGTATTAAGAGACAAACCTCATCACAAGAGACTCTAATTGTTCATCAAGGGACTCGAAGCAATCATAACATGGCTAAAAAAAAATGGGCTGGACACTATAATCATAACAGCAAGGAAGAAGAACTTATTGCAGCCTTATCAAAGCAAATCCAATCTTTACAATCTCAAATTCAAGATTTAAAAGAGGAAAAGGATATATCATCAAATCTATCTTCACTAAGATCAATCATTCCTTTTATCTATGATCATGATTCACGCATATCTTCATGTTCTTCAAGTAAAGAGAGACCTGCTTATGGCAATCCTATCTTTGACCAAGAGGTTATTTCACAACAGCACACCAATCTAGTTTTTGATCCACGTAATCATGATCTTGAATCTAATATCTCTTTTGAGAGCACAAGTGAATCTAAATTTCCATTGGATAGAGAATTCATTCATTTGGGACAATCTTATGGCTTAGTTTTGGAAGAACTTCTCAAAAACAGTCTCATCACGTTGCCTCAAATCACTTCATGTGGTTTTGTATTCTTGAGCAACTATTGTGCCTATCATAGACATAACGAACATGAAACTTCAGATTGCATGGAGTTGAAGCATAAAAATCAAGATCTTATTGATGATGGAATAATTGAAGTGGAAAATCCTAATGATTCATCTAATCAAGATCAAGATACTAATCCCAAGCATGATCAAAATCATGAACCTATGTCTAGCAATAATCTAAATGTCACCTTCACTTCTTCCACCATTCCTCCATCTCACAAAGCCTCACAACCAGCCACACTGCTTCCATTAAACAATCAACCAAACAAGTATATTTTCCATGTTGACTATGTTTACCCTCAAGGGCTACCTCTAAAAGAAATCCAAGCTAATCTAAATGGTACTGCAAGTCTATTCCACGCTTCCAAGATCAAAGACCCTAAGCTTCCATGTGCTTCAATACCTATCATGCCTATTCCAAATATTCCTCCATAAACCCTTCAAAAATCCCTCATACAGATTAAATCTCCCACCTTGTCCTTAGAAGTGGTTCCATGTCAAGAGGATGATCCAAAGTACGAAGAAACAAGTCTTACTAATGATCAAGATTAAGATATTATCCAATCCCCTCCAATGTTTGACGAAGATCTCATATCCCTAGAGTTTCATGATGATCCTCTCATATCCTTTCATTTCTTCCAAGAATACATCACTGCACCTCAAGAGCTACATATCCCTACATCTCCTAAGAAAGATCAAGATATTCATTCTACTTCTAATGAGCTTATTGAAAATCAAGAGCAAAGTACTCTCCCTGCATTATCCAAAGATCATTGTCAAGATTGGAGTATCCCATCATGTCCTTGTCATACTCCTCCATATCCACCCTTAAGGAACCATCATTCCTCCAAATCCCTTGCATGACAATAAATCCCCGTAAGCTTCAGTGGTTCCTATCAAAGTTGTTCCTATTGGTATAAAGATGACTCCTAATGATGATAGCTTTGGGCATGCCACTCACTCTAATGATGTTGATATACATTACATGTCTTATCTTCCTCCATTTAAACACAAGAATCTACCTTCCCCATCATCCAAATCCATCCTTGGTTCCTATATCCCAAAGTTAAAACCTTCAAACCTTTCATCTATATTGGGTCCTTATATCCCTCCATCCACAATGCCTATCACTCCTAGCTTTTCATACACTTACCCCATCATACCTCAAGATCAACAAAGACATGCATCCTTGAACCCTCCATATCAACTCATCCATACAGACCAGCCATATCAGCCTTATTCATCCACAATTCCCAAGTCTTTTGGAAGCAATTTGGATGCCAAACAAAGAAAGAATAAATCCAAGAATCTACTTACATACGAAGATCACCATGTCTAGTCTAATTGATATGTGAATACAAAGAAAAAAGAGATACTAAAGAGAACACAAAGGTCCAATAAGGAAAGAATAAAATCAAAGAAAATGTGGGTTCCTAAATCCCTCAAAGAAGTGCATGTTAAAGCATCCAAAAGAAAATAAAAATCAAAAGTTGTGTGGATTCCCAAGTCATTCTTAAAAGACTTGCACACAAAAGAAAAATTAGAGTTGGCATCCAAGCTTCCAAATCCTTCCACTCCATCTCCTTCCAAATCTATTTTGGGTCCTCGTATCCAAAAATTCATTTATTTGAATACTTCACTATCTTCTCCATCCATATTGGGTCCTTGTGTACTAAGATCCATATCCTTTCCTACATCAAAACTTCATGTTATTCCATGGTCCACTTTTCCTCCATCATTCCACCACCTTTCAAGATGTGTGTCAATGGTTATATTGTCACCTTATCCATTTACCTCTATGCAAACCTTTCAATACCCTATTCATTATCCTACACCTACACATGCTTCTTATCCTCATACTTACTATCCTTTCATCCCGCTTATCCAATCCATCGCATAAATCCTTGGCTACCATCTACCTTATCCTCCATGTCAGTATCCTATCATCACCTTATCAACATCTTCGATCATACTTTCACTAGCCTTGGCACATCATAGCATACCCTTCAAAGGATCATTATCCAAAGAGAAAGAAGCTTAATCTCTTCCCTAAAATCAAAAAGTACAAAAAAAAAGTTGAAAAAGAGAAAAAGTGCCTTGGTGAAAACTTGGTAAACGGGCACCTCATTAGCAAAAGTAAAGAGAAATAAATCCATCCTATGGTGAAAACTACTTCTTGTGGCACTTTAGACAAGTACAATGATGAAAACCTAGAAAATAGGCATCATGTGTAATTCCTTCCTCTTGCTCTCTCTCTTAGAGGCAAGTTCCATCTACGTTGCCCTATCCATCATGTACTCCATCATGCAGCTATCCTAATTGCATCCATACTCCCTCTTACACATTTGATCTTGACAAGGTAGAATGTATCCATGAGCACCAGGTATTGTGATCTTTCTTATTCCCTATCCAATACTCACTATCCATGAACATCTTTGCACTAATACCAACACATTCACTTATACCTCCATCACCCCTTATCCTGATCGTGTTATCCTATTAGTATCCTCTCTAAATTGACCCCTTGGTCTTGATCAAAATAAAGAACAAAAAATGCAACACAGGTTCTCAGAACTCTCTTGACATGTCCACTCTTTTGGACCACGTGCTTTTCATGACCTCAGGTCATTTCCCTCTATGCTATCTAGCACCACTTCATGAGTTGACATTGCTAGATATTTTTTCCCTAGCTTGGGTAATCTTTACGATACTGTCCTTGAAGGTCGCATTCCCTCACTTCATACATCATTACCTATCCACTTCTGATCCATCAGTTCATTTTTCCATCCGTAATTGTCTCACATATTGCTATACATTGGGGGCAAACCAATGTGATCATGCTTGAGAATTGGTAATCTTTAAAAATCTGAAAAAAATCTTAAAATCTCTAAAAATCCAAAAGCATTTTAAAATCTAAAATCCAAACAAATCGTAAAATCTAAAAATCCAAAAATTGTCACTGCATTTATTCTCATTGCTTGTGCATATCTTTTCTATCCTTTGCATCCTCATGCACTCTCAGTTGGTTTTGTATCCTATCATCATAGCTTGGAGCCAATCCACATCTCATCCTTAAGATATTCATCTTTAGCTAGGGGCAAGTTCCTAGTCATCCTGGGGAGTTATTTCCAAGTCATCAGTTCAATCATCAGTCCAAGTGGAGTCAACCACATTGCCTATCAAATATCAGGTGTTCTACCACTACACACTGGTATTTTTCTTAACACCCATGAGCTTAACCAAATAGTGTTCTTCAACACTCCTCAAGAAAACAATGACAAAAAAAACAATCACACACAATCAACTAACGGTGTTTCTCAACACTACCTATCATGGATAGCATGATTATATTTTCTTATCATGTGTTCCGAGTGACTCTATGATGTCTTCGTACTAGAGGAACAAGGACATGGGGCATGATATTTTCTTGGTTTGTTGTTTATTATCATTAATTGATGATTATAATATCTCTGGATAAATTACATGAGTCATTGTACTAGAAGATCAAGCAAGGAATATGATATTTTCTTTGTTTTATGTTTGTTTGTTGACACAATTGAGGCTTAGGACATCGTGATCAATCATATCTTGATGCTTGTGTCAAAATGCAATATCAAAACTTAACTCATTGGCATTCATATCACTAGAATAAAGAAATTATTTGTGGTGGTTGTACTAAGTCAAACATCTAACACAAGTAGTATTCATATTATCATGGTCACCTAAGTACCAATGATGATTGTATGTACTTGCATCTGAGAAAAGTGATATCCATACTAATATGATCACTTGAGTATCAATGTTGGTTGTATCAAAGTGGGTCTAATAATGCTCAATGATGAAATAAGAAATAAATGAATGACAAGGATGGAAGTTGCATTGCATTCTAGGAGGTGTATTTCATTCTAGAAAGGTTGCATTGCATTTTATGAAATTACGCTAAGAAGAGTTGTTATCACATCATTTCAAGGAGGGAAAATTAGATTAACATCAATTTGTTTCTCCTAGTTCTCACCACTATCTTTTCTATTAGAATAAAAAATTCATTCCAAGGTTATCATTCTCATCCAGATGTTTTCATCTAGAAATCAAGCAATCTCATGTCCATTTTGATTCCAAGGGGGTATAATCAATCATTCTTAATCAACTGATCATGTTACCGAATCATTTCAATAACTAGGGCATTACCAAATTCTGATTCGACTCTGCAATCGATCAATTTATCAAGAAAATCAAGTTTCTAATAGCTGGGGGAATCTTCATCAGACATCATATCAAGTTGACAGTCCTAAACCAGTAAATCAACTAATCTCAGAATGAGTGATTTTCATCGCTTCACATCAAATTACTCACTCTTATCAATATTCAATTTTTAAATTGTTGATGACAATTATTCAATTGTTTATTGTCATTGATGTTTACACAAATGTCTATACCCAAACCGAGAATAGTCAGTTTATGCCAAGCACTCTCAGGCATTGAAGAAGACCAAAGTGATTTTTAGTTCTAACCAAGTTCACTCAGGCATTACAGTATTGGTCGGGCATTGAAGGATTTCAGTATTAACTGAGTTAGATATTTAGTGTCAGCCGATTAACAACAGTTTATATTTTATGCTTAATTGGTTATATGCAACTGATAGACTTAAGTTTTATTGATTATTTGAAAGTTTATTCAGGCCGACTTGACAAGGCTTATCATATATATATAAGTTCAAGTTTGGATTGAATGTGTGTGAGATATATGTGTTTATGAAGTGTGGAGGCGAAATCAAATGGAATTCTGATTGAGAACAGAACATATAGAGTTGCAATAGAATATATGTTCAGTAAGGATCAAGTTTTATAAGCCAGAGCAGAGATCTAAATCAGCAAAGATAGTTGCTTCAAAAAACAAGTCATACCATTGTTACTCTCTAACAATTGTAATAGTGATCTAAATCTCTTAACAGAGTAGACTTAACAGTCTTTGTAAATCCTCTCACAAGGTGACATTTCTATAGTGAAGTGTTTAAAGACCTATAACAATGTCATTCCTTACAGGGTGATTAAATCCTCTAACATGGTCACACCTAACAATGTGTTATTGTAACCTTTAACAGGGTTAGCTCCTAATAGGGCTCACTTCAGAAGAGTGAAAAATAGTGACTAGTTTCAATTGGTGGTTTTTCCCATATTGGGTTTCCACGTTAAATCTTGGTATTATCTTTGTACATTTTATTTGCTTTATGGTTATATTTCTGCAATTAATCACTAAAGGATAATCATAGCTAATATCTTAAGATTTTATATGTTAACCAACTGACAGTAGAATATCTTTGTTAACTGAGCAACAGTGATAAATTTGTTTAATATATCTAAGGGACTTGGATTTTTTTTTGTGGTAACTGATTCACCCCTCCCCTCTCAGTTACTCAACTCATTTTCAACAATTGGTATCAAAGCATTTGGTACTTTTAGGGAAGATTTTAAGTGCTTTCAGGAAAGGTTTAAAGGCCTAAGCTAAAGATCAGAGATGTCTTACAGAAGGGAGATCCCTAAGCTTAACAAAGACAACTTCACTGCATGGAAAGATTTGATGAGGCTACATCTATCTACTATTGGAGACACTGGATTGCAATTCCTAGATCACAAGTATGTGCAACCGTCGAGACCTATGTCTATGGATCAGATGGTGGACATGAAGAATCATAACATAATGATGATTGATATAGCTTCTTCACTCAGCTATTTTGAATTTGCTGAAGGCAAGGACTGCCCTACTGCCTATGAAAACTACAAGAAATCTATGGAGGATATGACAATGTAAAGAGAGCCAAAGAAGAAAGTCTCAGAGGTCGGTTTGATCAGATGAAAATGAAAGAAGGAGAAGACATTACAAAGTACAGTGAAAGAATCAATAAAAGTGTCAGTGCAATCAAAGTTGTCGGTGGAACAGTTGAAGACAAAATAGTGGTGTTTAAGGTATTGAGAACTTTGCTTCCTATCTATGCAATTAGAGTTTTAGCTATTCAAGAGATGAGATGCAGTAATGATATAATTCTAGATGGATTGGTTGGAAGACTTACATCTTTTAAGTTGTACAACTTTGACAATTATTCTCCTAATCCTAGCAATCTTGAGTCTGCATTCAAAGCTAAATTAAACCTTGGAAAGATGAAAGGAAAATAGATTGACAGTGACAGTGATGATGATTCTGATGATGAATATCTGGAAATAATTGAAGCATTACTTGCAGAGAGAGTTGCAAAAGGAAAAGGATGGTACAAAGGAAGCATACCATTGATTTGCTTTTCATGTGATGAGGTTGGTCACATTTTTGCTAAGTGTCCAAACAAAGAAGAAAAAAGTGAGAGAAATTTCAACAAGTACAAAGGCAAGAAAGATTTCAAACGCTACAAGGACAAAGGTAAGAAATCTTGTTATATTTCTAAAGATTATGATAGTGATGAAGATGAAGATGAAATGGTTTACATTTCTATTAAGGATGATTAAGACAATGAAGATAATGAAAATACTATACTTTACTTTCATATTAGCAAGAATGACACTTGGATAATTGATAGTGGTTGTTCTCACCATATGACTGGTGATAAAACTAAATTTGAACATATTGAGCACTATGATGGTGGGAGTGTCAGTTTTGGGAATGATGAACCCTTCTATGTGAAAGGGAAAGGTTGTATTACTCTAACTGGAGGAATCAAATGTGATAATGCTTATTGGGTTAAAGGACTAAGGCATAATCTACTAAGTGTGGCATAGCTAAATAACATTGGTTTCAAGGTAGAATTCATGAATGGTAAGGCCAAGCTCCTAGATGGTAAGGGAAACCTATTAGTAATAACTAAGAGGGGGGGGGGGGGTGAATCAGTGGTCTCAAAAATTTATCCTTCAAACTTAACCACCAATCAATAAACCTTAGATTATTATGTCCCTACAAGATGCATGCCATTAAATACTAATAATGATTAATTGTCTATCGGTTTGCTTTGTCAATCCTTATTATTTCTTGATTACTGATAAGAAGTATAACTATTTATCGAAGCTCAGTAAATAAGCAGAGTATACCGATCAATCCAGAGTTAGCTATGTAAGATGCAAAACAGTAAAGAAATGAATCATACACACATAACACATGAATTTTAATGTGGAAACCCTGTTAAGGGAAAAACCACTAGGACCGGTACCCCAAATTTTCACTCTTC